>JAGKTI010030829.1:0-12288 GCA_018397915.1 Birgus latro
CACACACACACACACACACACACACACACACACACGCACGCACGCACAAACCACCTCCCTCCCACACCCCGCTCCTTATCTCTGCTCCTCCATTTCTCGCTACGGCGTATCTCCCCTCCACAATTTTTAACTTTGCCTTTATTTATATATTTTTTCTTTTATCATTCTCCGCTTCCTCTCAGATTCTGTAGGTTTTTCAAAAGTTCCCCTTATCTGTGTCCTATTCCTCCTTCCTCTGTTTTCTGTTTTTGCTTTATATCTCATTCTTTTTCCTATGATTTTTTTCCCCTCCGTCTCTTCGTGTGGTTCAGGCATTATTTTAGAGTTTGACTGACTGCTTGACAGGACTTAAACCAGAGGGCGAAATTGGGCTTCAGTTCAACTAATCCTTCTATAGTGCAACTTTTCCCTTTTGTATTTTTTTTTTTTTTTTTTATTCAAACGATTTTACTCAGTTCATCTAAGAATCATCGGTATGAAGTGATCAGTCCCTTTACTATGAATCTTCTCACAATAGCTGAATAAAATCGTCTGGAAGCAACAAGTATGAAAAAGTACTTATATCCCTGATCTGGCGACGGATAATTACTGAAGTGCACTTATTATCATTCCTGATTATTGCTCTTACTCTGACTTAACGTACGGGAATGCATGTAAATAAACAGGGCATGACTTAATGTAGTGTAATTTTCTTCTCTTCTAAATTGTAAAATGCTTTTCATTTTCCTAGTCACAATGTTTATTACCCCTTCACTAAGGTTGTATCATCGTCATCCTTGTTTGGTTAGTTACATTAAACCGGTTAGAGTGGCAAACATTATTGCCTCTACAACTTAATTCTCTTTCCACCCTAAAGCTTCTTTGGATTTTCTTGTTCTCTCCGACAAGGAGAATATGTTTTCACCAACGTTTTTCTTCGACAGGGAGAGTATGTTTTCACCCCTATTTGTTTGTTGGTTTGTGTACCTGTTAGCAGGATTACTCAAAACTGAAAGAGTGATTTTGACCAAATTTTTTGGGTACATAGCCTATGTCCCAGGAACAAGTCTATTAATTTGTAACTTTGTTCATTCGTGTATGTGTGTTTTTTTTTTCATATTACTGTGGAAGTGTATTCGATATCAAGTGCATACGCCTCAGTAATAAAAAAAGTTTTTCTTAAACATTAAGAAGCCTTTAAAGAAGTTGAGCATAACGAATTTGCAGAACCTAGATATACAGTATTTGCAGTACAGCACACAGGAAGCGTGTGTGCGTGGGAAGGGAAGAGAGAAGCGGGGAAGCTGCTGACTTAGGCTAAACAAAGACTGAAAGCTTGTATACCTATCCATCACTCTCTTTCATCTCCTACACTACCTCAACTTGCCTTGCTCCTGATTACATTAGGGAACAGCACCTGAGTTTGAAAAGTTTTGCAGAGCAGACTTTACCCTTAATACCAACCTCATACAACATTTTCGTTAAGCAAGGTATACTAGCGGCGTGTTGCCCATAGGATCCCAAAGACGAAGTTCCATATGATCTTTACTATGGGCAGCGAATTCTTTTTCTTTTCTTTTCCTTTTTTCTTTGTGTGTGTGTGTGTGTGTGTGTGTGTGTGTGTGTGTGTGTGTGTGTGTGTGTGTGTGTGTGTGTGTGTGCTGATCTCAGGTCTGTAACCACCTTGATAGACTTTGTTATCCTTTTTCTAGGAAGTATTTAGGTACAAGTATACACCTCTTGTCACTTTTCCACTTTTTCATGTGCGCTCTCAGTTTGAATATTGCTCACCCTTGTGGAATGGATGTGGATAGGTTGCATTAAAACAACTAGACAAAATTCAGAACAGAGCTGTTGGAATTGATAATATCTCTGCTATTATAAATAAACTACTTCCCCTACAAATAAGAAGGAATGTTGCCTCCCTTGCTTTATTTTACAGATATTTCTATGACAAATGCTCAGACAAAGTTGCGTCCATTGTGCCACCTCTCTATGCCGTCCCTCGTGCTACACGGGCATCTGGTAGCGCTCATGACTGGAATGTCACTCAGCCATATTGCCTATCAGAATTCTTTTATTCCCCGAACTGTATCTCTCTGGAACTCGCTTCCCCGGAGTTGTTTCCCCCCAAACTTCAACCAACAGCTGTTCAAGTCCAACTGTTACAGATATTTTATGAATGGAGGATGCCAGTAATCTGGTGTACAGATTTTTTTCCTTTTATTCATTTGTTTTTTCTTCCTCTGTTCTGCTATAAAAAAAAAAAAAATGGTGCGGCAAATACATGCGTACACTGAAATCTTTTGCAGTTTGCCATTTTCATGTCGGTTGTATCGAAATCGTGATGAATGCATAAATTACTGCATTTTAAAGCGTTTTCTAGTTATACTAAATTTATACCTATACTTCACTAAATAAAGCAATTAGCTGTATGGTCATGACCTATTTTATTTATTTATTTCTGCCGTGACCTTGGGTTGAGCATGACGACCACCAAGGTAGCAGCACTCTATCAGCTGGAAGGGATTCATCAGAATCCTCAGTTTTCAAATTGTCAATAATTGTGACCTGTGGAATGCAAACCCAAGAACAGATGGATAACGCATTCTGGCTCAACCGTCCAAGGCACTCGACTTCATTTTCGGGAGTACAGGGCGGTACATTTATTATCCATCTCAATTTTCGTGTATGGGCAGGGATGGCTCAGTCTGTTTGTGTGTGGAGCACATAGTCTGGGTGTTTTGCGTATTTACTATTTAACCATGGAATTACTGGACGAAGAAAACACACACTAGAGTATGGAAAGGTTACGAGAAGTAGAAAGTGATGCAGGGTAGACACTGGCAGTGTTGTCCGAGTCGTTTCCACAAGAAGAAAACTGCTGGGCAATATGTCGACCAACCTGTATTTTCAGTGTTTATTAACCCACTGCAGTGCTCCGGGCAGTGACAGATAATGGCGGGATGAATACCATTTTGACGATATTTAGCCCTTTTAGTATCAAGACAAGTCTGGCACACTGCTTCAGATAATGCTAAACAGGTTAATTAAGCTGAGATTAAGTTACAGAATCCAAAGAATGATAATACTGGTAGTATTAACCATGTCATGGACGAGATACCTCTAGTATTCTCATTCAGGCTGATGCCAGATAATATTATTCAATTAGTGAATCTCAGGAGCCTGAAAGAATATGAAGGATAAGGACTATTCTGAAATCATAATTCAATGAAAGGTTTATTTCACCGTAATACAGGTTCTCATTTTTCAGCCGTATAAAAGACGTGTGATGAAGGAATGAGTATGTAATTATAATCTGCACCAGCAGCTAGATGGAAAACAATAGGACAAAGATCAAGGTCAAGGTTAACGCATAGTTTTCCGATTTAGACCAAACTCTCAAGGGTTCAAGGTAAGATAGGGTAAGAACAGGTGATTTAACTCATCTTAGACTTTTAAGACTGGAGAGGATAAATGAAGCCTCCGTTAACCCACTCACTATAAAAGGTCTCTCTTTAACTAAATAGAATGTCTTGAATTAGCAAAAATAAACAAACTTAATACATCCTCGTCGTGAAGGGAATATAGGAGGTCGGCTTATGTCTTTAAATATCCTTACTTGCTTCCTTCACAGTGCCAAGTAGGTCACCAGCAAAACGGTGGATCTTGTGTTTGCTGATGTTAGAGGAGTTCATTGAAGCAGAGTCATTCCTTCCTTCACCCTCCTTATATGTCTGGCGGCATAATGAAGTGATAACCATTCCCCTCTCTCTCCCTGTTATCTCTCGCTCCAGATGTGGAACGCTCATTATCTTTAATTGTCTTCGTGTATCATCTATGTCCACTTACACTTTGGTCTGTATTTATAGACTTCTAAGCTTAAGTTTTTTTTTTTTTTTATAAGATTGCTTGCTTAAACATTTTCCATCACACTATATAGTCACTAGGCATTTCGCTGGCGTGTCAGAACGAATATTAAACTAACAAAAACGAAATACAAAACGATTTAAAATGAGTTAACTTGGAAAGTTATACATCCAGCAGATAGGTCAGGATGCTTTATAAATACCAGTCGTGGTGGACGTGAGGGAAGGAACAAGCTGCCTTGCCTGATAATGGTTTCTTACCGCTTAGAGAGCTAAAACAGTTGCATGGAGACTCTGCATCATTTAATGTTAATCCTTTAGCTGTGAATTACCTGCTTTACATTTCATATGGGTGAACAGCCAACGATTTTACTAGGCTTATGAGAAACGAATGTGACCCAGAATGTTGATAGTCATGACATTTAATTTTTGGGCCAATAATAAGAAAATTGGTATTTTTATTCTATGGTCGATTTTGTTCAGATCATAGAAAATCACCACACGGTAAGGATTAAAACTATTTAAGACTGAGCCGAATAATCACAGTACGTCCTGAAACATTCAATTGAACCAACCATAAACAAAAAATCTGGTCAAACTCATTATTTTAAATACATAGAGTATCGCCGATAAGAAGGTTGTACTGATATTTACGATGATTAATAAATCTGAAAGAATGATTTACGTATTAATCTCATTGCATCATTTTTTTCCTCGTTTCTTGCCTAGACCATCGTCCTTAAAATTCACCCGGTATAAGAAGAAAATCTTATTTCATTCACTATGCGCGTTACCGACCACGGGAAATTAAATTCTGTAAGGAACAATACATCAGGGAAAGATAAGCTGAGTATTTGCTGCTGTTCTCGTTACTGTTAGGGTTTGTGGTTGCATGTCAGTTAATATGTATGTGTTCAAGATGATGATGATGATGACGAAGAAGGAGAAAACGAAAAAGGAGGAAGAGGATTTGAAAAAGATAAATCCTAGCAATCAGAAAGGTACAGACTCTCTCGATGAACCTTGTCGATGTCATGACTTCAAGCAGGTATTTTATTCAGTCTCACACGAAATGATTATGGTTAGCCGAGAAAAATCCTACCTGTTGAAAATTTAAGTAAACACCCCCTGTGTGAGAAGAAAGCCAGAACTGTCAATGGAGCTCGGTTGCTTCGGTACTGCCTCAGGTTTCGAGGACGCTCTGTCGTGCGTTCGGATCCCTGTCCACAACAATCAAATGACTAAACTACACCATATCACTGTCTTCTGTGCTGTTTTTACTCTAACTTCGCCCACATTTTCGTCCTTTTGCAGCTGACACTACTCAGCTCAGTGACAGAAAAATTACAGTGTTCTGGATCCTTTCCGTAGCAATGCTGCGTGACTATAATCATAATCTAGTATTAGTTTAGTGTTCCAGCTTAGCATTCACAGTGAGAAGACGTAAATTTTAGGCCAGGTTAGAGTAAAAGTGGTATAATTCTGTTTTTTGTTTCACCGCCTGTGCCTTTTATCTTGTCTGTCCTCCTCCCAACCCCACTCTCTTTTACCACCACCTTCCGTTTCACCACCTTTTTTTTTTTTTTACTTTTCCCCAAACGCCATAAGGCATAACCTTTACTGAAGCTCTTATTTACGTTGTGGGGAGCAGTGGGGGAAAGTGGAGTAGTGAGTGATCAGCCACGATAACCAGAATGATGCCGTAGATATTTTAACCATGAGTGGAGAAGCCAGTTATTTGAGATTCATTTGCCCTTTAATGCTACTTGCTTTTCTTTCTTAAGTAACGTTTCCATGCATCGCGAATTCTGCTGAAGGCTAACATACTGTATTCTTAGTCAGTCGGGTGTCAGTAACTTTGTGTAAGTGACTCTTATCAGTATGTATATATTTTTGTCATAATAACCTGGGGCTTCGGCCCCAATGTTCGATGGGCAAAAAAAAAAAAAGTATGGGGGTGGGGCTGTCTTATTCTCTCTCTCTCTCTCTCTCTCTCTCTCTCTTTTTTTTTTTTTTTTTTTTTGTGAGAGGGGAGTAGTGGTCGCGGGGTACAGTGGGGGGGTTCCTCTTTGTGGCGGTCGTGCGGTCTCCCCTNATTTGTTTGTTTTTGTGAAAGGTCAGTAGTGGTCGCAGGGTACAGTGGCCGGATTCACCTTTGTGGCCGTCGTGCGGTCTCCACTGAGGTCTTGGGATGCGGTTGTGACGTAGATGTGATTGCGTTGACAAGGCTGACCAGACCGCGTCTGGCTGACACACGATGCCTTACCTACGGGGTGGTGGAGTGACGGCAGCGGGGATGAAGAGGCTGGTGATTTCCACTGTCAATAGTAGTTGTGGCTTTGGTGTTTGTGGTGATGGTAGTTCTGGGGATGATAGTTACCTCCGCCAATGGAGTTGTAGGAGGTTATAATGTCACCCCTGTCTCCCTGTCTGTCTGTTGGTTGTTTGTTTGTTTGTCCACAAGATCTCAAAAAGTTATACATTTATTTCAATGAAATTTTGTGGATATAAGGGTCATGGGCAAAGGAAGAGTTGATTAAATTTTAGTGGTGATCTGAGAGTCCAGTTCAAGACTTGTTTGTCTGTCTGTCCACAAGATAACTCGAAAGGTTATTGATAGATATCAATGAAATTTTGTGAATTCTCGGGTCGTGGGCCAAGGAAGAGTTGATTAAATTTTGGTGGTAATCTGAGTTGTCTGGTCTAGGCTTTGTCGAAGGTGTGCGATCTCTGAGTGCTGTCTAGTTTATTGTGCAAGTAGTGATGGTGATGGTGGTGGTGTTCTGCTGATAGTAGTGGCATCGGTGGGGTTGTATTGATCGTGGTTGTTTTGATGGTGATGGCACTGGCATTTAGTGGTGGTGATGGTGTTGATGGTATGGCTGTTGATGGCGGTAAAAATATATAGTGATGGTGGAAGTGATGATGATGGTGGTTACTGTGATAATGGTGAACGTGCAATAATATACTGTGTTGTGGTGATGACAATGGTACAGGGCCAAAATTAAAGATCATAGAAGAGGTGAAAAAGTGATAAATGGGCGATGGTCGAAAGAAAGTGAAAGTAAAAAGTGGATTTAAGGTAATGCTGGTTGCAACGGGATAGAATTTGATGATCAGAGAGTGGTGGTGGTGGTGGCGGTGGTGGTGGTGGTGAAGGTGGTGGTGTGTGTAGCAAAGGTGGTGGTGATGGTGGACTGGTGATAATGATGGTCTAGGTCAGTGCTTCTCAAACTATTTCCGTATCATTCACCCTTGTCTGTATCAGGAAACTTCATTCACCCATGTTCAAATTTCCTTTTGTTTATGGTGATTTTCGTCTTATCCTCCCTTGTGTATAAATTTATATATAATTTATTTTGTCACATGACCCAAAGAAGGATAAATAAACTCGTAAGTTTTCATGTTATTAAAGTTTTTAAGAAAACTAGGAGTGACCAAAAAATTTACTCAAAATTATTTATATTTTTTGGCTTACATGAATAACAATCTTATGGCTTAGATTCTTAGAAATAGTGTTTTCTTACTGCGTATGTTTACCACAAAACCAAAATAAGCAGAATGTTTTACGCTTACGTGCAAGTTTTGATTATCAGTGACTAGGTTATTCCTTCACTCCTATGACAGCTTCTTAAACCGAGGGTATGTTTCCGTCTCCAAAGTAACCGCATTCCAAATTCAACACAGAAATTTCCAGCTCCACTGCCATTAAGAGCTATCGAAGCTTACTAACCACTTTAATGGCAGTTTTTTTTAACTGTAGAAAAAACTAAAATATCTGACTAAATTGTTATTCACCCTTCATGTTTCATTCATCCTTCATTCACAGCTCCAGTTTCATTTACCTCCAAAATAATTTCATTTACCCTTGGGTAACCGTTCACCATTTAAGAACCGCTGGTCTAGGTGATGGTGGTTTTGTTTTTATTAATGGTGGTGGTGGTATTGATGATGATGGTGGTGATGGTGGTGGTATTGATGATGATTGTGGTGATGGTGGTGGTGGTGGTGGTGGAGGATGCAAGAAAAATAGTGCGGTTGTAAGGGTATCCATCCAGGAGCGGTTGAATGAAGCTCTGAGCTTACAAAAGGTAAATGAGCTGGCATTGTGGGCGAACAGATAACAAGAGAATGGCGTATATCGTCTAATCTTCAACAGCGCGCGAGCACACACACACACACACACACACACACACACACACACAACTTATCATGAACAGGAAAGGTGTTTTGAATAATGTAATATTAATTGTTTTCTTTTGCCTTATGATTTCAGTGGAAGGGTCATCACTAAAGTTTTCACAGTGACGAAATTCTGAATAAAAAATATTTGTGGATATTCTCTCGGTTGTAATTAACCGTAAACAGAACTCACGCACCCTTCTCTCATTCTCTGAAGTTATTTCCTCAACGCAATGCAGATCAGACTCAACTTTAGACTAATTATTTCACATGACTGCGTCCTCCCTTCTGCCTTGATTTCATTCCTCTTATCCCTGGTGTCCTGTCATGCCTGCGTTCTTCCTGCATTCCCTCTCTCTCTCTGACAACACTCCGGCTTTTCCTTCCTGCATTTCCCACATTCTTAATTCTCTCCGGATTGCATTTTATTCGTTGGAGAATGCAGCAACTCCTACCGGCTAATTACTTTCATCCTTTTTCTGAAAAGCTTTCCGTGTTGGGATTACAATATAGTCATTTCACTTTGACTACATTTCGCTTTGGACATTTAGAATTGGAGGAGACAGAAGCAGCCTTCCTTAACCACTTCAGCTCAAAATATCGGGCTTAAACTGAATTAAAAGCGTGTGATGGTAGCAAGAATAAATTAAGCAACAGGTCATCGTATTTAGGCTACTTCCTTCCGTCTATTCCTAGTTTTCGTTCTGTGCTAAAAATTTCTTGTGCAGCTCCCTTGTTCGATTTTCATACTCTTATACTGAATTATCCTGTGAGTGAACTTATTTTCCACTCAATGATCTTCCTATTCCTCTAACAGCATTCAGTCTCCCCCTTGGCATTAATCCCCTTAGTCCGAGAACGACTTTTATTCATGCTACCTATAGACAGTTGCTTTCCTTTAAAGTGAGACGTCTGATTATGTAGGGGTTAATGAAGGTTGTATGTAATCCCACCTGTTCAAGACATCTAACCTAAAATTAATTAAGCTCTCAAGATAAGCGAAAATACAACAAAAATGACGTCAGGCTCAAGGAATTAGATAATCCATTGTTATTTTTCCTTAACATTTTCTAGACCTTCCTGGTTACACTTATTCCATCCCTAAATGTTTTATTTTCTGGAACACTCTTTTGCTATCCTACCTACATTGTCTTTCCTGATGTTATGTTTCTCCTTGAGTGAGTTTTCTCTGTCTTGAGTGCTTGCTTTTGTTTCCTTGAGTAGTCTCTCTTTTTCACAGGCAATATTCAGTGTAGCTCCCATTTGTCATTTTCATTTTTCTGGCTGCGTTCTGCCTTTCCACGAATTCGTCCTTTCTTTTCCAGGCTGCATTTCGTGTTGTCTTGCTGGTTTCCTCTTATCTTTCTTTGACATTATTCTGTCTTTCCTTAAAAACATTCTTTCCTTTCTATCGTTTTTTCATTGTTTTGACGACTGCATTCTCTCCTCTTTAGCTGTGTTTTGTCGTATTTGACTGCATATTTTTTGCAATGAAAAAAGAACCAAACGCTGGAAGCCCGCAGAAAGTCTTTTCCAGAGAGAACTGAACAGAAACGAGCCAAATCCCACATGCGTTCATTTCGAGATGCCTAGACACATTGCATTTAAGACTGGAGATCATTGGCAGAGTGAAATAGAAAATGAGGAAGACAGTTTCAGAGCTGTCTTGTTGCATATATGAAGGACTGAGAGTATCGATTAACTTTAGCATTAAAGAGTTGGACAGAAAAAGAGTGCATTTTGTCCTCTTTGGCTGCATCATGATGAACGGGATCGCTTCCTTCCCTGTCCAGCGCCCAATTCGCAGTCGAGTCTCGTCCTTGTGAGGAACCGGACCCTCAGGTTGCAAAGCGAATTACGTGTCTCAGCGGATCAATAGCTGATCATTTGTTCTCTCCCAAGCAGCCTGGGTCAGGAACTTTGGGACGAGTGGTGAGTGTCTTGGGTGTGATCAGTTTGAAAGATGATGAGGTTACAGGAGGCGGAGGAAGAAGGAAGCAGAACACTCGGAAAAAGGGAAGAGGAGGGACAGGCAGTTCAAAATAGATAAAGTAGAATAAGTCATGAAATTTTTGATGATTCAAGAGTCCATTGGGTATGATTAGTTCGCAAGTCAATGAGGTTAGGAGATGCGAGGAAATGTAGGAAGGCGAATGTCGGAAGCGAGGGAAGAGGGGGGAAAGGGAATTCAGGATGGATGAAAAGAAACTATTCACGAAATTTTTTGTTGAATCGTTAGTGCTTTAGGTATGATCAGTTTGTAAGTTAAAACGGCTGGGAGGTGCGTTGAAGTTTTAGGAGAATATCGGAGGAGAGGGCAAAAGGAAGGAAGGGGCGTTCAGGGTAAACGAAGAGGAACAAATCATGAAATTTTTGGAGAAACGAGAGCGTATTGGGTGTGATAAACTCGTAAACTGATGACGCCTGGAGAGGGGATGGAACTCAGAAAGGTGACAGTTGGAAGAAAGAGAGACAGAGGAGAAAGGGGGAAATGCGTCCGTGGAAAATGTGAAGATAAGTAAGAGGAACAGGTCGAGAGATTTCTGATTAATCGAACACCCTGGGTGTGATCAGCCTTTGAGATGATTCAGAGGAGAGGATGGAAGCGAAAACTTAAATGCTGGAGACAAGGAAAGAGAGAGAGAGACAGAAGAAAAGAGAAAGAGAGTGTGAGGGGGGGGACGTGAAATCAGATAGAATCCATTCACTGCGAGAGTGCGAGATTTCAAGTTAGCAAGAACAAACATTGAGACTAAATACTGACCCATTCACTGCGATGCCAGTTAATTCGTACTTCTTTCCTTCAGATGATTAAATTTAACTTAGGAATAGTTTTTCGTACTGCAGAATTAACGAATGCTCCATGGCTTTATCTAACCCCTTCAGTTAGAAAGTTCATCCTATTCTGAATAATATCGCCTAGAAATGGCAAGAATACAGTAAATAAGACACCACTATACTGAAGAGGTTCCGTGGGTATTGGGTATGCTTTGTGATGACGTTATGGCGATGGAAAAGGAAAGGCTGAATAATGGGAAATAAGGAGGAGAAAGGAAATGAGAAGGAGTGGAGGATCTCAAGATAAACGAGATGGAATAGATCACGAAATTTTTGGTGAATTGAAAGTCTCCTGGGTGTGATTGATATCCAGGTAAATCAGAGGGATGGAAGCAGAAAATTGAATACCAGGAGAGAGAGAAAATGGAGAAATTTGGAAAAGAGTGCAAGATCCCCAAAACACTGAGAGGCAACAAAGTAAGAGGAATTTGACGAAAGCGTGGCTGAGAAGGGAGAGGTCGAGGTATTTCGGGGAAAGGTTGATGAAGTAAAAGAAAGTTGGTGGAATTCCGGATAAGTAGTGCGAACAAAGGTTTAAGCGTGACAAGTAAAGAGAGAGCTAGCCCAAGAATGAAAGGAAAAGGGTGAAAGTTTTAATGTATAGATTATGAGCCGTGGGTGGAGACATAGGTAAGTGGAAAAGAGTTACTGGAAATTCAGGGAAACCCAAAACAAGGAAACTAATGGTAAAAGAATGTTAAGTAAAGAGCGGCGAAATTTCGGGGATTGGTTAAAGGAGACGATGTGAGTGTAAAAGTTTTATTATGTAAAGAGTGGACATAAGTAAGCAGTGAGAGTAAAGTGTAAGGCGGTAAGGGAATTAAAGACTAGAGGTAAATGTAGATTTAAAAAAATAAAAGTGAGTAAATAATTGCTGATAGAGAAAATGGTTTAAATGAGCGGAAATGGAACTATGAATAAATATTGTGTAAAAAAAATAGAAGTCTGTGAAAAGGCGGCGGAAGCTAATGGGTACGTAGAAAGAGAAGGACTCGTATATGGAAATGTGGAAGAAATTTTGAACCAAGAGATAATGGGTGAGAATTTCCATGGACAGAAATGAAATCATGATGGTTGGGGAGCAGAAAATGGAAGCAGGTCATGGTAGTGTAGGATGGAAAATGAAAGCAATACTAAATGACGATAGAAAATAAATGGAGTAAGTGAAGATACTAACAAAAGACCCAAAATTATAAGAGAAATGTAAAAGTCTAGGTGATTGTACTGTTGACTGGGATGGAAAATTGGAAGTAACAATGATGATATAATAATGACTGAAGGCGTGAATATGAAAGGAAGAGGTGGGTAAGCTTGTGGGTAACAGTGAGGAGACTGTAGCACCAGTCGAGCAGGGCAGTACTCCCAAGGAGGATGAAAAGCTGATGACAGGGAGAGCTGGAGCTCCCGTTTCATCAGCCCT
>JAGKTI010030830.1:0-11577 GCA_018397915.1 Birgus latro
TGTGTGTGTGTGTGTGTGTGTGTGTGTGGCGGCAGCAACGTTGCTATGACAGTCCGGCAAAAGCCACTGAAATGCAGTTGCCACCCTCACCCCAAGCATAAAAAAGCATTGCAGAGATTAGGCGTGCTGCACCGACGCTTTGCATTCATTAACCACACTCAGCTGCAGCAAGAGATTATCACCAGAATATTGCTCTAGTATCGATGATGTGTTTTAGAGAGGATACAGTCATAATGATAGTCTTCTTCTGGGAGTGAGCTATAGCAATTGATTAGCAGTAAAATGTGATGTTGGTAAAAAAAAAAATATGATATGGAAAAAATGTTGGACTATACCCGTTTTATTCTAGCTTGGCCTAAAATTGCCATCTCTTCATCTTGAATGTTCTTGTAGCAATGGATGAGCACTAGAATATTGATGCCAGTCACGAAGACGTGCTATAGATAGGCTGCTGAGCAGTGGTTTCGTTATATTATATTGTCAAGCCCAGTAAAACTTATAAAAAAAAGAGGGCGACAATCTGGGCCAATTTAAGGAGCAAAGATTATAGCAGTATTGTCATATTCTGCCACTGAGTTGCAGCAAGTATTTTTTAATAGAATACGGTGCTGGTCACGAAGAAATGGCATAGAATGAATATAGGGTCATAGTTTTAGTTAATCCTGCCTCTGAGACACGGAAAATGGGCTGCAAATGGACGAGAATCCCTTCCAAGTCAAGGTGGACGAACTGAATTGCTACTCTCATTCCTTAAGCTCAAATTAACTCACTAAGCCTCACAAAACCCAGCTTCCGCACGATATCGTTGGTCTAAGGCTGGGAGAGAGAGAGAGAGAGAGAGAGAGAGAGAGAGAGAAATGACAGGCAGACGGAAAAAAAGACAGACGAACAGTGAGAGAAAACACAGACAGTGTGAGACAATGAAAAAACAAAAAAGACACAGAATAGGAAGAGAGAAATGAAATGAAAGAAAGGAACAAGAGACAGGGAAACAAATACAGGAACAGAGCATGTAAGTTTGTCACCCACAACACGGAAGTTAAAATACACACAGACACACACACACACAGACACACACACACACACACGAGGAGCTTCGCAGTAGAGATCAATGGCTGAGCTAATTGCTGCCCTTCATTTTTATATTAATTTTTCCGAGGCAGGTTTAATTAGGTCACAGCGTAACAATTGCAGGTAAAACATGCGGCTCTATGATCGCCTGTTTTCATTACGGGGAAAGCTGTTAATTAAGGTGACCAACGGCTTCACGTAAAGTAACACCGTTAGTAAATTCCACAGTTACCTTTGTAATTGTGTTTTATATTTGTTGCCACCTGACGAATTTATTAATGTCATGGAAGATTTTTTTTGGAAGATTGTCCGAATTGTTTGAGTTAGATACAGCTTTCACTTAACCCTTCAGTACGATGGCACTGTCCCAAAATGAGTATAATTTTAATAGTTAACTGTTGCCACAAGCATAACATTTGAAAAAAAGGTATCACAGCATTAAATGTGTCAATATTCTTAGTGCAAGAAAAAAGTAGCTGGTATATGAAACACACTGCACATTACGCCTAAATCGATACATAAGTACACAACTTTCCGATCAGGCCTATTTGCCGCCGCTATAATAACCAGAATCGCTCTCACAACCCTGTATAATATATTCTTCTTACACAAACATGAAAAGTGACATGCATGCGGATAAAAGGAGTGAAAGGCATCATATGCATGGCAGCTCCAGAACCAAGTAACTGTAGTTTGCTCTGGGTAACAGGAAATCCGATGCTGACACTCCGTCTGTATAAAGCATCGTAAGAGTGCTTGTACATAATCGCTTACCTTCTCCTGACAACACAGCACAGAGGCAAGTAGTGTGGTCAGGGAAACAAATATCTTTCTTGTTTTGTCTGAAGATTTTTAAAGCTAGCGAAACGTAACCAAAGCGTAAACTGGATTAATGTGAGTCTTTAATGGTTCGACTCTTTAACCTTGGAAGACTCTCAACTTCATGACTGTAGTGTATAGTCTATCTGTCTGTCTGTCTGTCTATCTATCTGTTATGCTTATTTATTTTTTCTCTTTACATCAATATATATCTTACAACAGAATGCCCTACATCATTATGAACATATAGTCAAGGAGTTAGACACCCATATACATTACCAAGCAACAAACCAGGCAACACACCAAGCCACCATAAACACAAAAACAACGAGTGGTTGAACCATATACCTTGCCACGCAAACACCACGCGACCACCCTATCGCAAACACGGGGTAACATAACCACACAGTAGACGACGCAACACATTACGTCATCACGTGTACAGGGGCATGGCCTTGAAGCTGACTGTATACCTTGCCACCCAACACACCACACAACAAATAGAGAGGAATGTTGTTGTGCCACCTGACTGTATTGTATCTTACCACGCAACACATCACACCGCCCACCACGCAACACATCACACGGCCCACCACGCAACACATCACACGGCCCACCACCCAACACATAACACAGCACACGACACCATAAAAAATACGGAGGTGTCCAGCAGCAGAGTGGAGAGTAGAACAACCCATAACAGTAGTGACTGGTGCTCTGAATGGCCTTCATACTGAACACAGGAATAAAGGTCGTACTGAAAATGGCTTTTGTAGATTTCATAACACATCTATCTCAGCGATTTATTTTACATATTACACCTTAATATCCGTTCGTATGTTACTGATGCAGATTATGTCTATACTGAACCTACAAAGTGTAAGAGAATATTTAGATGTAATGTGAAATTTAATTCGCTCAGGAAGAGGTACTACGAACTTTCCTGAAGCACCAACAATGTAGCCATGATGACAGAGGCTTCAAATGACCTACACAAAATTGTGTTAGTGCCAACAATAGTATAAGGGTGTGAGTCTTTGGAATGTCGTAACAAAAATCATGTGTGACAGCAGTAGAAATGGCACTGATGAAGAATATGTGCAGGTTGATTACAGTGATGAAGAGAAGTATTGTTGAGAGTCGTATAATTTGTGGAGATAATAAGTCTATTAATTTGAAAATAGATGGTTAGCTTTAGATGCTACGATATGCTAAAGAAGAGTGTGAGTAGGGTGGTGAAAATGGTATGTTTGAATAAGCCTTGGGGCAGAAGTAGACATGATAGGTCAGGAGGAAAGTGCATGGCTAAAATAAGAGGATAAGTAAATATATGACATAGAAGATCTGAAGAAGAATGAAAGGATGGATAGAGATGCCCATGACAAGGGTTACACCACTTTGTACGATTGTCAGTCGACGGAATGTACCGTATCTCAAAGGAATTACGAAACACATTTCTCTCACAATCGCTTAATCTGTGAGGTAAAGCAATTAATTCGACGACCTGAATGACGGGCGAATGAAAGCGTGATTCATTTAGTTTACGTTTCTTGCTTCCCTCTCCTCATTTCTGGATCCCTCCCATTTATAAAATATTGGTGGAATGGATGATGATGATGATGATGATGACGACGGTAACTTATTCATATCCACCTGTTACTCGTACCTCGTCTTTTGTTGTGAATACCAGAAATATTCCCGCGCCGTGGTATTACCCGGTAGTGCCTCGTAACTTTGCGGCTGAGTAATATTTAATGCGGGTTATGTCGTCAGTGAGCCTCACACACACACACACACACACTGAACTTGCCATCACTGCCGCAATATGCGTGTCTGTGTGTGTGTGTGTGTGTGTGTGTGTGTGTGTGTGTGTGTGTGTGTGTGTGTGTGTGTGTGTGTGTGTGTAACCTGAATCTGTGTTAATCTGAATTTGTGTGCAACCTGAATCTTCCACTATCTGCTATAATTATCCCCGCCAAGGAGGTTATGTTTGTCTGTTTGTTTGTTGGTTGGTTTGTGAGCAAGATTACACAAAACTACTGGACGGATTTCCACGAAACATAGTAGAAGAATGGGCCTTGGCCCAGAATAGACTTCATTAAATTTTGATGGGGATCCGGATAAAGGTGCGGATCCAGGATTTTTTTTTTTCACTTTCTTTATCATTGCGAGATAGGGCGTTTTTCGACAATTTCGTAAATTTTTCAGTGAATATTGCATGGATGTTGATGAAAAAATCAGACATATTTAGGATGTTGGTATCTACGAATGTGTACAGTTTGGCGCGGATCCATATAAAATTCCGGATCTAGCGGATTTAAATATGCTTTTATAGGGGGGTAGTCTTTTTCCAGCTGTATGTTGGGCCTTGGCGGATGTATGCGCTCTACTGAGTGCCATTCTAGTTAGTTACTGACATCGCGTGAGGTAAGTAGAGAAAAAAATAACAACAGTGAGGTATGCAGTAGACTACGTTCCCTTTAAAATACGTGGTACTAAAAGTTTGCCGGCATTGGCCAACATATGTTCTTAACAATATTATGGGCAGTATTCTCGTCATGTAAGACAGCTCCCTAACATCTCTTCCATCACGATTTACTTTTGGATACAACTGGCTCACATCGTTTTGTACTGTAAGTTAAATAATTTATGAACAGTATGGTGATATTAGATTGATTTAAGTAACGCAGAAAAGGACGGCAAGGTCTAATAAGCAAAATAACTCGCTGAGGAAGAGGTGCTAGGGAGCTTCCTAACTCGACAACAACACAGACTTATAAGTATTCCTGGCACGGATATAAGACTCAGGTAATTCTTCAAGTGAGGTTTTGTTGTGTATGAAGTATCCTGCGCAAAATGTAGGGTCAGAGTATATGATAGTTTTGGCAACATTTTCACTTCTTACTACAGCTTTTAGTCTACCATCTAATAAATAACGCATAAAAGAGTTATGCGTAACTAATCTCTTTCAGAAGGCAGTCTGTGCATTGCCAATACTTCCATCTCGCTTGGTACCAGGTTTCTCAAGATGTCATTAGGTAAAGACGCATTTTCGAGACGGTTTAAAAATTGTAGCTTATTAAATAACAATTATCGTGCATTTGCAATTTATAATCTAGGATGTCAGTAACACTTATGTTCTCCTGTTGTTCCTGCAGGACGTGAGGACAGGTGTAATGGCTTCCTCCACGTACTGCATCCTGCTTATTCTCCTGCCTTTTGCTCCAGGTAAGAGTAGGAAATAATTACTTGCTTATATTAAGTACCTATTGATTGCTTTTTTGCCAAACTCATTGTATTTTTTGCTATTATGAGGTCAGAATTTGGATGATAATGCATATATTTTTTTTTGTATGACAGCCTTTACTACGACAAGGTCTCCAATGATTTTAATGCACAATCTTGCACACTGAATCGGAGTTAAATAGTTTCCGTCGTCACTGGGAGGTACTGCCACTCAAGTTGTGTAGTCAAAACCTCAGTGGCTTGTATTACAAAACTCTCAGGCGGGGAACTAACCACTTTTAAATAATAAGAGTACGGGTAGAGAGAGAGATTTCTGCACATGCACATCTTTTCTGCACAATCGCATCCTACTCCGTGGGGTAAGAAGGACTAGCTAATTTTAGATGTCAGCTGGCGTATGTGAGGGAAAACTCCGAATTCGATCCCGAGGCCCTAGGTATGGGTTTGTGACAGTTAGGGTACACGATCAATAAAAATCCTGCCCAGCCTACTTGTTGGTGGCATACGGGAGGTGATGGAGGTACACGGCACCCGGTATAACTGGTAATTACTCGTAAGTCAAGTAAAACAAGGCTTTATCATGTGTATGGCCAAGGCCTTCAAAACGTTGGCATAAACATAAACGTAAACTGAATAATAACTTCCACTTACCTTTTCTTTTTGATCTTCATGACTTGCAAATTTTCCGCTCTGTCTCTGTCAACAGAAAAGAAAGGACGTAAGGGATTACTGCAGAAACATCACTCAAGATGAAGCATGAATAACCCATCTTTAACACCATCAGAGGACGCCACATTTTATCTTTTCTTCATCCAGACGATTTTTTTTTTCTAGGGTAACGCCACACCAAGGTCGTAACCAAACACAGTCTGATGTAAAATGTCTGACCATCTCCGTCGGAAACAATCAGCCACTGTAACAACCAATAAAATATTTCATAAAACTGGTGGGGCGTTCACACTGGTGGTGCGAATCACGTCAGAATCCGACACCACATATTCTGTGTCTTCGGACAATATGCGTCAGAATGTGTATGGTTTCGGAGTTGGTGTGGCGGCCCTTAGAGCACCTACGTATTCAAGGGTGAATGAAGGCTGTACCTTACCAAACTATATCAAAATATCTGTCTTAAGCTATCTTATATCGTCTGGTAGAAACAAAAATGTAACACGTGGTGCCAGCCACAACAAACCTCGCCCGACAGCAGTTGTTTTATTGCTGGTAAAAACTGAAACGCGACTCACATTTAGTGTCAGTACGGTACACAATTAAAGTCTAAGGTAATGGCGCAAATGTTTTCAAGTTTCGTCTGAAAATTCGTGATCTTCCTTTTGACCGTTCAAGGTCACTCAAGGTCAAAGGTCATTATGCCAAATAAAAGCCCAAATGAGACTTCCTATATCTTGATAAAAGTAAATACCCATCTTCAGCGAGTTTCGAGCAATAGGCCCCTGAATATCCGTTACCTTGAGTTTGGCCTTTCAGGTTCATTTATGGTCAAGGGTCATGGCACCAATTAAAACCCTATATGGGACTTCCTATATGTTGATAATAGTAAATATCTCTCTATCTTCAACCAGTTTCGAGTTAGAGCCCCCAGAATATCCGTGAGCTTGAATTTGACCTTTCAAGTTCTCTCAAGGCCAAAGGACTTGGTGCCAAACGAAAGCTCATGGTACGAGTTCCTATATGTTCATAACAATAAACACTTCTATATTCAACGTTTTCAAGCTATAGCCCTATGAAATTCCGTGACCTTGATTTTGACCTTTCAGGTTCACTCGATTACCTCCAAAATTTAATCACTTTTTTTTGGGACCAGCGCCAACTTATCCTGAAAGTTTCATATAATTTCATTCGGCCGTTTTCCGTAATGCTGCTAACAATCAAAGAGACAAACAAAGAAACTCGACATAAAAACAATACCTCGTCGGATTCCGTCCGGGAAAGGTAATAATAATTACCTCTTCTAGCAACAGGGGTAAAATTGTTACTAAAAAGTAAAGCCTATGAGAGCACTCAAGTAGCAGGGGTTACTAATTACTAGAATGAATTATGAATAATAAAAGGGGGCACTCAAAGAGTGCCCTACGCACACCTGGCCTAGGGGTCGATGATGGCCTGTAACCTTCACTTTGTACAGATTACCCTAAAAATCAAATGACTTCTTTCATGCCTAACCCTTTTACCAACTTTGGTTCAGATTAAATTAAAATTGCTTGAGTCGCCATTGCCCAGTGACCTTGATATTTGACATTTCAATGAGATCGTGACCTTTGTTCTCGAAAACATGGTCTCTTAATCTTTGTTTTAACTTGAACTCTTCCATTAAGTTGAGTCTACATAATATAAAAACTGCATAAGCTGACCTTGTCATCTGACATTTACCTGTGACCTATTGTTCTTAAAAAAACAGCTGGCCAACCACTTGGGTGATCCTCAATTTAGCCAAGAAATTTAATCCAAATTAGATCAAAACTGTTTTAGGTGTTTTGCTCACACACAGACACACGGGTCGAACTTGGACCCTACCCTGTGACCCTGATCTTTGGCTGCTGGTTGTCAAACTGAATCCCTGCATTCTTGCCTGACCCCCGACACTTCCATCAATTTTGGTTAAAATGAGGCCTAAACTGTTTGAATGGACCTTGCCTTGTGACCTTAACGTATGAGTATTTGTTCCCAAAATAAAATCCTTCTTTCTTGCCTTATCCTCAACCCTCCCACAAAGTATCGTCTACTGTAAATCAAATGAAACCTGTTCAATTTGAACTTCTCCAGTGATATTGTTCTTTGAACTACTGTTGTAAATAAAAAACAAAACAACAACAATTGCTGAACAGTTTGTCGACCTGCAAAGCTTCCAGTAAGTTTGACATAAATCTGAACAATTTCATTCTTACCTTATCTTCAACCATTTTTCAAAGTTGGGCCAAAATTGGATAAAAATTGATTATGTTGACTTTTTTACGTTAATCTTTGACATACCGTGTGATGCTCATTTTTTATTCACTGTTTCAAACAACATTAAGTTACACACAGATTGTCCCTCAACCCTTGCACGAAGTTTTGGTACTTTGCTAAAGCACTTACAGTACGCGCGCACGCACACACACACACACACACACACACACACACACACACACACACACACATACACACACACACACACACACCATTAAACAGCATAACTACTCTCGATTCATGAGAGCAGATGTAAAAATTGCGTCCTTGTTCTGTACCTAGAAAAATAAGCCTTTCTTTTCATCGACGAAGCACTGTTGTGAGCAAGGCTGCTCTCCGAAATGTTGTCCAACCCTTCTCATCAAGCCAGGCATTGACTAAGTTCCGGAAAATAGCAGCATTAACCAAATAACCACTGACATTCACGGAAGCTGGCGTAGGGGTGGCCTGGTTAATTTTACTGAGTTGAGTGTAAGGAATTTCTTGCCACCCTTCCAACATGTATATCGCAGTGGTAAAAGCTTTAGAAAAAATTAGGCAAACAATTGGAATTTTAAGCCCTTCAGTACGATGACTCATTTTTATTTATTTCCTGTTACTACCAAACGATTCTTTTCAGCTTTGGCGAATTTAGATATAACATTCCATAATCTCTTCACTGATACATTTCTCCCTTAAGCATAATAAATTCTTCGTCCGCAGGTAGCAATGTCGGTCTAAATAATCATAATCTAAATATAATCTTAAAATAAATCAGAATTGGAAAGCACTATCGACATTAAATGGAAACTAAATGCAAAATCATTAAAAAGAACTTTACTTCAGAGAATTACATCCAATGGTTTTCGAGTGTAAGGCTCTCTACTTAATTTCGGAAAATCTATTGTAAGCTCAACAGAATTATGAGGGGAGAGCAAGAAGAGAATGTAAAAAACGTCCTCGGGTTGAATGGGTTAAATACCTCCCCGGCTATTCTTGCGTCTGAGGTATAATTCAGCTATTGACCTTTAAATCCGAGGGAGAGCTTTACTGAAGACCGAGACACAAATTGACATGCCAGTTACAAAACTTAGGGCAACTTTTCTGATCACCCAACATTTTTTTGCAGGCAGGGAACGTAGAGCACAAATATCGACCCATTTCCTTACTATAAACAGAAAGACAGTGAACAACACATTTTAAAATCTAGTGATGTGATCTTCGAAACCTAACAAGAGTTTCATAATAGCTGGGCTAAAAGAGTGGATCGATAATATTTTCCGAAACTGTACGTCTTCCCTCTGTTTATTCAGCACATACTGCCTTTAGGTTTTCTGTTTTATCCTTAACTGGGCCCAGGTTTTCATCCTTTTGCAGGTTATTTCACTTAGCTCAGTCACAGAAAAAGTCAATCTTCTGTCTCTTCGCCCTTGCCACAGCACTACTTTGTGACTAACGTCTTATTCTAGTATTAATCTATTATTACAGTCCAGGGCTCAAGATGGAGACGTGGCAGTTTTAGACCGAGTTGCAGTAAAAAGAGTAGAATCTTCCAACCCCTCCTTTACAGTCACTTTAACCCTTTGATCCGGGAACATCCTCTATTTCATTTTCCCACATTCTTCTGACGACAATGTTCAGATTCCCAGAGGCTTTTCGAACTGGAGGACATAGATATAGCCTTCATTACCCCTTTCACTACTAAGACGCTCTTCTAAGCTGTGCGAAAAATATGGTAACAGTAAGGAATAAAATAAATGCGTCCTCGGGTTGAAGGGTTTACTACTCCACCCAGTTTGCTTTATTACCCACATCTCATATACTGTTTATTTCAAACTGAGGGCGCCTTTTTCCCCTAATTTAAAAACAGCACCTATCACAACGAGTTATTTTAAATCTTCGGTACACGGTCAGCTGCCTTCTTTTCATGCAAAAATAAATCCATAAATAAAGAAAACGAAATAAATAATTTCATTTTGCTGCTATTCCGTTTTCACTATAGGCACAGTAATGTCCCAAAGCTTACAACTGACACTCTCACCACTATACTAGACAAGCATCATCCTCGATCGGTAGAGAGTTGGCTTGCAGTCCCGTGGGACCCAGGTTCGAATCCTCGCTGAGGCAGGGAACAGTTTAAGGATTTGAATTTCATTAAAATCAGGCTTTACTGATCTACCAGAAGACCTGCCGACATGTCGTTAAAATAACCCCGCTAATACCAATACACCAGTCCTGTATGAGACAGCCCTAGCATGTATTCAATATGGACGGTGGGTGTTAGCGCCAAAGTGGTGACATGTAGAAGAGTATGAGGACGGCTGGGCCTTGATAGCAGGCTGTAAAGCCTATGCCCAGAGTCGGACACATAAAAAAAAAAAACATAATAATACTTACATCATATTTTTCATTCTCTCTCTACTATTTCTCAGTGGTGTTCATCTGCTTAGTTCCTTTGCCACACACACACACAAAAAAAAAAAAAAAAAAAAACTTACCTATTCTCTCGTATAAACTTTGTCAAGTATATATATTTTTTTTTCGCCTTGCAACAGCAGTGGCCAAGTGATTACGCTGTCGATCGAAGGGTTGAAGGTTCAGTCCCGCGAAAGGGCAAATGGGTGACGTCAGGAAGGTCATCCTGTCGCAAAGTGAATCACACTTTCTCAACAATCCTCTAATTAAGGCAATGCCTTAGTCTATTTCTAAGAGGGAAATACATGGATCAAAAAATTCATTATTTTCTCTCCATAAGTAAAACGACCCCTTCGTCTCTCTCTCTCTCTCTCTCTCTCTCTCTCTCTCTCTCTCTCTCTCTCTCTCTCTCTCTCTCAGTCGTGGACAGCGTTAAGGACGTGGGGACCTAGAGGAGACACAGGAGTTGCCGTGAAAACCAAAGTGAGACATTAATTCACAAATATTTCACAGTTTCTAGCTCTCACTGTCTTCTGTTAGCCAGTACCTCTAATCTGAGATCGGCTTGATATTTCTTTGCCCATCATAGATGATGCTCTTTGATATGATACGTCCGGGAGGAAAGTAACTCATATACCCTAAGTGCGCAGTATGCACAGTGAAATAGTGGAAGAACTTAATGACTGCCACTGTGCATCACTTCATTCTCATTTCTCTGTCCCCATTTAAATTTTTCTGTATCTTTCTCATACCGTCTGCTACTCTGCATCCATTCACTCTCATTTTTCTGTCCTCATCTAAATTTCTCTACATCTCTCTCATTTTCCCAGTGGACGGCGGCACTGAAGCAGAGATCATCAAAGCCCTGGAGGAGACGCAGAAGGAGGTGGCGTGGAAGTACATCCCTCTAAGCGGGCCCAGCTTCGACCACGCACACTCTCGCAACGTGACGGCGCAGCTGGGCAAGACGGCCGTGTTGAACTGTCGCATCAAGTACCTCGGAGGAAAGACGGTGGGTGGGTGGGTGTGGTGGAGTGTGTGTGTGTGTGTGTGTGTGTGTGTGTGTGTGTGTGTGTGTGTGTG
>JAGKTI010030831.1:0-12287 GCA_018397915.1 Birgus latro
GAGAGAGAGAGAGAGAGAGAGAGAGAGAGAGTGAGAGAGAGAGATTGATTGATTGATTGATTGATTTTATTGCCATTTACATATCTTACATAAAGCACATACATACACATATAAAGATAATGGCTTAGTCTGCCGAGTCATAGATGACTCCCTAGCAGACATATGAAAATTTATAACATATCCAGCCTAACGGTACAGTATGGCAAATACAAATTCACAAAAAAGAAGATAAGTTTCCACACACAGAAACACACACAGTGTCACACACACACACATACACACACACTTACTTAAGCAAGCATGCACAGATACATACACACATACATAATAAAAGTACATATACATATCAATATAAGCAAAATCATACATACATCATATGAGCATATATATGCCCACCTACATACATACAACAGCATGGCATACGCCCATATACGTTCATATTTACATGTAGCAATACACACACACACACACAACACACATGCGTACGAGCACATATACAAAACATACACTTCCATATACATATGCACACATACACCCACATACAAGCATATATTTTACATATCAATATTAGCAATTCACATATACAAACATATATGCATGATTATGTATCTCCCCATATCCACACATAATTTTTCTATATTTTGTACATTTATTTATGCTCCTGACAAGTAAATTGAGTACTGTGTTATTGGAATGAAAACAAAAAGGATTTAACTTGTTTCTTGAAAGTACTTAACTGAGCTATTGTCTTGATATGATCTGGCAGTGAGTTCCACAGGCTGGGCCCGGCACATAGTATACTATTTTGGAACAAAGTAGTCCGGGCTAAAGGACATAACAAATTAGCTGAGAGTCCCCGTGTGTTGTAAGCATAGTCCCTGTACATGAAAATATTGTCGTACTGTTGTTGAATGTTAAGATATTTAAACATAGTTAAGAGTAAGAAATATTTATGAACAGAGTTAAATTTCAATAAATGCATATCATGAAAGTAATTATCTGTGTGGTCAAATTTTCCTGCAAAGCATATTGTTCTGATAATTCTTTTTTGTATAAGAAATACATCATTTAAAAGTGTGGGCCAAGTGCAGCCCCATATAGACACACAATATATGAAATGTGAGTAACACAGGGTGTAGTATACGGATATCAATGCTTCCTTTGTCATTAAATTTCTAACTCTGTACAGAAGTCCACATGTTTTAGATAAATTC
Source organism: Birgus latro (assembly GCA_018397915.1). Taxonomy (NCBI): domain Eukaryota; kingdom Metazoa; phylum Arthropoda; class Malacostraca; order Decapoda; family Coenobitidae; genus Birgus; species Birgus latro. The sequence goes on from JAGKTI010030831.1 coordinate 1,215, forward strand.
ATACAAACATTATTTATGTGAGAGAGAGAGAGAGAGAGAGAGAGAGAGAGAGAGAGAGAGAGAGAGTTTCACTGGGTCAAGTTCTGTGCCATTGATCAGTGCTAGAAATAAAGCAGGTCACAATGAAAAATAAACACACAGAACACGGCCAGAGGAAAAGGGGTGTTCTTCAGTGTTTATTCCCGTCATCATCATCATCGTCAACATCAACATCATCATCAGAGAATGTTAAGGTGTAATATGCAAAACAAGTCGCCAAGGAAGAGGTGCTACGGTGTTCTATGTGACCTAAAATATGGGGCTTTGTCAGACTGGCTCTTACTCTTCTTTTTTCTCGGTGCATCCTCACTCTCCATCCTCCTCTCTCAACTTCCTTCTCCCAACTCATTTCTTGTTTCTCCTTCTCAGCATTCTTCCTTCTCCTCACTTTCCCTCCTCCTCCTTCCCCTCCTCTCCCTCACTCTTCCTCCTCCTGTAACTCTTCCTCTCTCCCCCCACAGAAAAATGAGCGTAAGTGAGGGAGGGACGGGAGGTGAAGGAGGGAAGGCAGCGAAGAAGGGTCTGAGTTTCGCCATGACAACATTCTTCCTGGTGGCGCAGATGGCTGGCGCGGGCTTCCTCTCTCTACCCAAGGCGCTCGCAAACACAGGCAGGCCATCTTAGAAACTCTTCTGAGCTTGTGTTTATGGCGATTTGTATCAGTGTTTTGTCTTGGTGCCGGTGAGGGGGACCTTCGCGTGGTGGCGCCGATATGACTGGGCGGTGGACTGCTTGGTTGTACGATCGGTCCCTTAATCCCCCCCCCCCTGTTCGCCAGAAAGAGGGTGGTGGACTGCAGAAAAAGGGCAGGTTCATTCTGCAGTCCACCAGGTTCACGTTTCAGATGATCCTGGGGCAGCAGCCTACTGCTACTGCTGCTACTACTACTACTATTACTACGACTACAATTACTCTTTTTACGTTTGCCTTTACCCAAAGAGCTACTAAGCACTTTGCAATCAAACACAATGAATGTCAAAGTGACTGCTAAAAACAACACAGTGCCATCTGTGAAAGTCAACTATATATCATAGAGACTTGTTTATCGCGGAAAGTGGTTGGGATATTTAGTAAACACGAATCCTGGTTTCCTCTTCCCACTCGAAGCCCTCCCTACCAGAAGTACTAAATCATGTGGCTGTTTATTATTATACTCTGCCTATTTTAACTAGGCATAAAATTCTCATCTCATCTGGAATCCTGAGTTACAGCACGAAATAACCACTAGAATATGGTGCTGGTCACGAAGAAGTGCTATGGTAAGATTAGAAAGCCATACTATTGTTTTATTCTGCCACAGAGCTGCGGGAAATAGACTACAAATGGACCAACATCACCGTACACAGTAGTCCATTAATCGTTAGAAATAATACCCAGATCCAGGTAATATAAAATAGTGATAAATGTTCAAAATATTGCTACATTTTATGCCATTACCGTTCAGGGACCGATCTTGGCAGCGTAATGTCAAAAGCCACTCCCGACTTTCCTTGAAAAATCCGGCGTTAGATGTGAGAATGTCTTAGAGATGGCTAAAAAAATACCAAAAGGGTCAACTTACATCCTACTTATATCCGCTCCTAGCCAACCTGCTGTGCTAGTTTGATACACAGTGCCTTCATAGAGTATTTTTACCTTCGTCCTGAAATACCATTATTATCATTATAATTATTATTAAAAGTATTATCATCATTATTATTATTATTATTATTATTATTATTATTATTATTATTATTATTATTAATAGCTGCAACCCTAGGTTCATTTGACTGTGCACCCAGTAGACTGTAAACTGAAATTGTCCCCCATCTTGCAATTCACCATCCTCCTTCCAGGGGATAGCGAAGGAGTTGAGTGGCGTTTCCATAACTAAGGCAGCGGAGTCACTCAGCTATATCAGTGCCACGGCATGTAGGTAACCCTGTCTAACAGCAGTACCAGTACATCGAGCCTCAACGTATCGAGTTTCGGATGCCCAAAACTCTTTGACTCTACCGACCAATCTTTTCGTAATTCAAACAAAGGCCGAATCACCAGGAGGACGCGACTGCTAGACGGAATGATCATGTGAGCGGCGAGTCACGTAAGGCGCATAAAAAAATATTTTTTGTTTTGTTTCAGTTCTATATTTATTACTGATCGAAAGTTATTAATGTCTGTATACAGTGTCAACGTCCACACGATAAATCCACAGAAAACTGAATGATAATAGTGTGAACTCTTATAATTCTGTTAGCTAGTCACCGAATAAGATTTGGTTCATATCAGTTTAATCCTCACCTTGAACGTCGGCTATATCGAACTGTCGGATATATCAGCTTCTCACTTCAATTAGCTCAACATATCGAGAGTTTATCATGTCATACAAGAGGGGTGCATGCTGAAGCTGTTTCTGTTAGATGATGTTAATGGTGATGATGATGATGATGATGGTAAAATTAACGATAAATCCACTCTCTCTGCCTCCCTCCTTCCAAGCTGGTTCGACGTGATGATGATAATGATGATGATCATGATAAAACTAATTATAAAATAACCGTTTTCCTCAGAAAGGTGTGGCGGTGATGATGATGATGATGAAGAGGATTATAGAAATGATAAACTGTCTCCCCAGTTTGGATGGGGATGATGATGATAATGATGATGATGATGATAATGATGAAAAACTAACCCTTTCCCAACTTCCCATAAGTTGGCTCGGCGTGGTGATGATGGTAATGAAGGCAAACAGTGTAGAAATGATGACGATGACGATAATCGTTAAAACTAGCTATAAAACAGGCATGCATCATATTTCTCACCCAAGTCGGATTGATGTGGTGGTGGTGATGATGGTGGTGGTGAGGATGTTGATGGTGGTAATGATGAGGATGGTATTGATTAAGATGTAACTAAGGCCAGACCTAATCGTCTTCCCTTCAGGCTGGATCGGCGTGGTGATGATGGTGGTGTTCTGTTTCGGCGTGGGTTTCTCCGGCACCAGACTGGGCGTGTGCTGGGTCATGTTAGAGGAACGATGGCCGAAAGACTATGCTCAGGGATGCAGACAGCCCTATATGGAGTTAGCGGACAGGTCACTGGGCAAGCATGGAAGGTGAGGGGTGGAAGAGACGGGGAGAGCAGGAGGGAAGGTAGGGAGTGAGGTAGGGAGAGACAGGAGGACGAAAGGAAAGACTGCAACAGGGAGGGAAGGAGAGAAGTATGGAGGAAACGACAACTGTAGGTTAATACAGTAAAGAAGTAAAGAGGAAGGAATGAGCAGAAGGAATAAAGGAGGGAAAGAAGGAAGGAGGTACGATCAGAGGTAGGGAGGGAGGGAAGGACAGAGGGAAGGAGGGAAAGAATGGAGGAGGAAGGAAGGAGGGATGGGCTGGGGGCGTGCTGGACGATGCTGTAGAAGCGGTTGCCTAAAGACTACGCCCAAGGATGCAGATGGAGGTGGAGGACAGGGTGTACTAGGCAAGCATGGCAGGTGAGGTGTGGAGGAGATAGGGAATGAAGTAGGGAAGATAGGGGGGGCGGAGGGAAGGAGCACAATTGAAAGGGTAAAAGAAGTGAGAAAACGACAGATGTAGCCAGAAAGAAGGGATAGAGGGAGGGATGGACAAAAGGAGGATGGTAAGAAAAGTCGGAGGGAGTAAAACGACAGAGACAGGTATGGAGGGAAGAGCACAGGCAAAGGGTGAAAAAATTAACGAATGAATGAAGGGAGGAAGGAAAGTTGAAAGAAAGAAGGAAGGAATGATTAGAGGCTAGCTGGGTGATACTGTAGGAGTGATGGCCAAAGGACTACACTCAGGGATGCAGACAGCCATACATGGAGACAGCGGACAGGGGACTGGGCAAGCATGGCAGGTGAGGAAAGGAGGAGGAGTATACCCTGTGAATATGCGTGTTGTACTGTAGTTTCATTGTCAAGGTGCAAGTCAAAGGCAGGGTAGTATATAATTGCTGGGGTGGGCAGAAAGTATGGGATGGTGTGGAGAGGTTAGGAGCCTTTATGAATATGGCTCATATATCTCCATAGACGCCTGACCCCAGCTAGTGTGGTGATGGATCTGTCCAGCAAAACAAAGGTACAACTATTTTTACATCTAACATAACCCCATGGAATTTTGTAAATATGAACTAAAGTGGATGGCGTAAATATGAACCTTGGCGTTGATAATGAATGAATGGCAAAGGATGGAGTATTTCAAATCTGATGTATGCAGATGATGCGGTCTGCTTTAAAATAACGTACATGAGCTTGGTAGATTGGTGTAGAGTTTTGAAGATGTCTGTGAGCAGCATGCCTTGAAAATATATGCAGATAAGAGTAAAATGATTATTGAGAGTGAAGATGATTCCCATTGTGAAGTTACGATGAATGAAGAGAAACTTTAATTGATGAGAGAGTATAATTACTGGGTGCAGTGACAGAGAAGGAAGAGTAAATATGCAAAGGAAGTGGAAAGTAGATTGGCAAAGGGAAGGAAAATGGATGGTGCTATGAAGGCCTTGATATGAAGCCGAGGACCGAGTGTGGCGGCTGCGAGAGGTTTGCATGAAAGGGGTTTAGGTCCTCGTCTAACATAAGGGTGTGAAACTATGGTGTGGCATTATAATGAAAGGTCAAGAGTAAGAGCATTGGAGATGAGACTTTTGAGAAGTGTGTGTGGAGTGCAGAGAGAGGATAGGATAAGAAATAATGTGATTCGTGAATGATGGAGAGCAAAGAAGCCTGTAGCAGAGGTGGAGAGAGTGTGCTTAGATGGTATGGCCATGTGAACATAATGAGTGAGAATAAAATGGTGAAAAGGTCTATCTGAGACAATTTGAAGGTGAGAGGAGACGGGGTAGGAGAAAAAGGTGGATAGATTAGATAAACGAGTGTGTGTGTGTGTGTGTGTGTGTGTGTGTGTGTGTGTGTGTGAGAGAGAGAGAGAGAGAGAGAGAGAGAGAGAGAGAGAGAGAGAGAGAGAGAGAGAGAGAGAGAGAGAGTTATAGGAGCTTACGAAGCTAGGGAACTGACAAGCGATCAAGGTGGCTGTATGAATTTCGTGCTCAGGAGTGTATGACCAGAGTTTGGTACCTCTTTTTATTTTGATGGTCGTCTGATTGACTCTGTTAGATAGGTGAGTGTGAGGCTATTTGTGGAATGTTTTTTTTCAGTCAAGTTGAGCCAGGATTCTGAGGCTTGAATGGTGAGCAAATGGGAGTGTGGCTCACTGATTCTATATTCTTTTTTTGTCTCACTGGACCCTATTTCATCCCAACTTGGGGTGGGAAAGGTCTGGATGATGATGATGATGATAATGGTGATGATGATGATGATGATGGAGAAATAAGGAAGGCATAATATACAGACTACCTATATACAGTATCCCCACAGACGGCTGACCCAAACAAGTGTAATGGTAACCTTTCAGGGTGTCTACCGTGCGTACAACAATACGGAATAAGGTGGACGCAGTATACAATCCACTCATGATATACCCACAGACGGCTGGCCCTGGCGAGTGTGATGATAACCCTGTTCGGAGGCTCCACAGTGTTCCTCATTCTCACCGCCACCTTCATGCACAACCTGGTGAGTGACCTGTCGACCTGCGAGTGGGTGCTGATAGTTGCTGCCGTTCTCCTGCCCTTCACGTGGCTGGGGACGCCGAAGGACTTTTGGTGAGTGGTGGGGGTGTGGTAGGCGCTGTGGTAAGGGTGTGGTGGATGGTGTAGGTGGTGTGGTAGGTGGTGTGGTGGGAGTGTGGTGGGTGGTATTGTTGGGGTGTGGTAGGGGTGTGGCAGGAACGAGTCAGGGGGTTTGTGGTAGATGAGTAGTAGATGGTGGTTTGTAATTTAAGCCTACAACATTCAGGCACGTTATCATTTTCAGTCGCGACAATGGACAGTATCCTCGTCGGCTGAGGAGATAAATATTACCTCTTCTTCAGCAGTTTATTTTGTCTATTAGGCTACACCTTAATGTTCTCTTGATACACAGTGGCACGTATGTAACTTTACAATTAAAATTCCACTGACGGTATCTTTTGTGTTGTGGGAACGGCTGAGTATGCTGGTGTGGGCGTGAATGTGGTAGTGGGAGTAGGATATGCAGAGATAACATAGGATAGACACTGATAAACGCTGACTGTGCCGTCCTCGAAACACACGAGAAATCCCCAGGCAGAGTGGAAAAGGAGCTCTATATGTGGGCTACATAACTACGGCAAACTACCTCCAGATTAAAGAAGAAATAAAGTACCGCAGGATATTAACCCACCGCAATTGCTGCACACGGTATAAAACAGGCTGCCATGTCTCCCCTGCTAACGAGTTTGTCGCTACTAACTGGGAAAATAATACTATGCCATTTTGACTCCAACTTGACCTTAAATTGCCATCTCTCCACCTTGAATGCTGAGTTATAGCAATAGATTAACACTAAAATATGATGGTAGTCATGAGGATGTGCCATGAAAAGGGTGTAAAGCCATTGTATTGTCTTTTTCTGCCACTGAGATACCTAGCATAAGCTGCAAAAGGACAAAAATCTGGGCCAAGTTATAGTAAAAACAGTATTACTTTGCGTCCCTCAGGCAAGCATCGGTGTTGGCAGTGGTGACAACTACACTAGCCTGCGTCGTCATCTTCGTGGAGTTGCTGGTAGAGGCGGACCAGTACCCAAACCCCATCTACCAGAACCCGACCTTCTACAGCTTCTGTCTAGGTTTTGGCGCCATCCTCTTTGCTTTCGGTGGTGCCTCTGTCTTCCCAACCATCCAGAACGACATGGCAGACCGTACGCAGTTTGAGAGAAGCGTTGTGATCGCTTTCTTAGGTAAATAAAATTTAAGTCTGTTCCCTTTCAACTGAGGGAAATGAGCCGACTCCACAACATGAATACTAAGTCGTGGTTGCATGAAATTCGACGAACCTTGGTAATAAGGTAGAACTGAATGCCCTAGGATACCGTAATCCTTTCCCCTTTACTTGGGCCAGATTTGTGTCCTTTTGCTGCTCATTTCAAGTAGCTCAGTGAGAGAAAAAGACTGTACTGTGCATCATTTCCATACCACCTTTTCGTGACTGGCATTATATTTTAGTGTTAATATCATGAACAACGGTAGTGGTTAACAATAGGGATCGCCACGAATTTGCTGAATGTTATTACAACTTAGCATTTAAAATGAAGAGATGATAATTTTAGGCCAAGTTAAAGCAAAAAGAGTATAGGAATGTAAAGCTCCATCTTGAATAAATCATTTTATAAAAACAAAAACAAAATGCGCTGTAGGAATGTTGTTTTGTCATATAGTTTGTTGGTAGAAACTGTTAAGAACTTGGCATTCCTGACGATATTCTTCCTGCCTTGGAATAAAATTCTTGTTTAAAACAACACTACTGTTTTGAAGGAACGTTATGGTTGCTTTTCTAGGTAAAGTTAGGTCTTGAGAAACGTAAATATCTGCTCGGTGATGGATTTTTCTAAGGAGTTCCCTTTCCTGACTGAAGTTCTCTCTGGTTTGGTTTCACTCCAGTTTAGAAAAAAACAAGTCTGTCTAGAAGGCATTATGGTCTGCTAACAGGCAAGCGAAATTACTGTAGATTTTCTGATAGAGTATTATAATTTATCAAAATTTAATTGGAATTTATAAAAAAAAAAAAAAAACTTGTTGGTAACAGTACGCTATAAGTGACATCTTGTTCATTGATTATGAGTTGCCATTGTAATTCAGTTAATTTTTGTTTATATATTAACAGTTAGAATATGATATTTTCTTACTGTATTTCCTGTATAGATATTTAGTCTACATTAAATGACATACTGTATGCTAAAGAATTAGGAAGGACAACAGGTATATGTTTTTCGAAACCACGCAGGGAGACATGAGCAGCTCACTGTTTTATTAGAGGCCGGCAGCGAAATACATGCTACTCACAGGGAACTGAGACTGATAGCGCAGACACAATAGTCCATTTGATTGACCTGTGCACCTGAGGTATATGGGGCAAGTAAGGTGTGTTTGATTCGCGGCTGCTGATTGGCCGCCGATAATGTCATTGAAGTAAAATAGCATGTATTGTAGTGCAACATGCGGACGTAGGTGTACATCGTGGGTGGATATTATAGTGCAATATTCAGACGAAGGTGTACACTGTGGATGGATGTAGTGCAACATATGTGGACGCAGGTGTACACCGTGAGTGGTTAATTGACTTCGAACGTCACTCATCATTTTAAAAAACTTCATAATCATCTGTAAAGCTGGTGGTTCGTACTTGTTGGCAGAGACAGTAGGATGTTGTCACTAATAATAAATTCAAGGACATTATTCAGAGGGTAATTGTATCGAGGGCTCTTCCTTCCATACCTCGGCGGTTAGAGGTGGCTGGTGCCCGGATTCGCACTGGGCACTCACGGCTTCCACATGGGTTCCTGATGTGTGGTGGGACTCAGTCCTATTGTGAAGACTGCCTGGTTCCCCTTACTGTCCGTCACTCGCTGGGCGGGTGTCCAAATCTGGGTGAACTTCTCAGGAGGTTTCTCCATAGGCATAGGGGGTCGGATGGTTCCTACTGTATGTCTTCCATGCTTGGCGAGTCATCTGGTTGTCCAGTTGACGGTTTTACTTTTCTTGAGGAGCCGAACCCCTTCCACCTTATATTCATTGATGTTTTAGGAGTTTTAGGTTTTTATGTCACTGCATGATATTTTTAATTTTATTTTATTTTCGGTTTCTTATATTTTATTATTTAACTTATTTACGGAGTCATATGACGACGCCGTTGCGGAGTTATGATTATTTTAAATTTTTCTGGTCAGTTTCCAAATTTATACATTTTCTTTCTCTGTTTCTGGATGCCACTTCCTTTAGTTTTAGTTTAATATAGGAATTAGGAATGGGATACTGATGATGATGGTGATGATGATGATCTGGAATTTCTTATCGAAGTCTCTCTCTGATTTGGATTCCTTTCTGTTTATCTCCTTAACTATCCGTGACATTTTTCTCGCTTTATTTTTGCTAGCTCCAAACTACCTTAGCTCAGGAGTGACTTTTTGAACTGAGTGAGGGGGGGGGGGAGAGGCAGATAAAGCCTTCAAAAATCCCCTCACTGTACCCTTTTTACTCTAACTTGACTTAAAACTGCAGCCTCTCCATCTTTGATAAGGAGTTGTAACAATAGGTCAGCACTAGGATATGATGCTATATCATGTTTACTCTAACTGGACCTAAAATTGCCAGCTCTCCATCTTTAATACGGAGCTGTAGCAATAGAATAACACTAAGGTATGATGCTTGTCACGAGGAAGTGGTACAGAAAGGATTTAGAGCAGCAGTACTGTCATTTTCTGCCACTGAGCTACGTTAAATAAGCTGCAAAAGAACGATAATCTGGACCAAGTTAAGGTGAAAAGAGTATATTCATAAACATGTGTATTGGTAGGGATGTAGAGCCGTAGAATTTTCTTTTTCTACAAGTAAGCTACGTCATTATATTGTGTAGGTTAATATAATCCTTCTTCCTCTTCTCCTGGCACTAACAGCTTATAGAGAACAACATCATATTATGCTGGTTAGTCTAATCCCTCATCTTCTGCCACAGTGCTCCTGACCCTGTACATGCCTGTGACGGTGGGAGGGTATACTGTGCAGGGCATTGACGTGGAGAGTATCATTCTGCTCTCAGTGGACACCAGCAAGGGCATCATCAAGGCTGCGATAGTCATGGAGGTCATTAATCTTTTGGGCACCTACATCATTACCTTCAACCCCGTGTCTCAGACCATGGAATCCCTCCTCCATATTGAAAATAGTAAGTCGTAGGTGGGTGTAGGTGGATGTAGGAAGATATAGGGGGGTGTTGGTAAGTGGAGAAGGGTGGAGGTCGGTGTATGAGGGCATGGGTAGAAGAGGGTGTAGGAGGGTGTAGGTGGGTGTCATGGAAGTCATTATTCTATTGAGCACCAGCGCCATAACGAGATCAGTGAGTGGGAAATACGTGTAGGTGGAGGGTACAGGTGGCGGGTGTAAGTCAGAACAGTAAGTGGTAGATGTGAATGGCGTGCATGGATGGAGTTGAGTGTAGGGTGTAGGTGGGTGTAAGTGGGTGAACGTGAATGTACAGATGGACATAGGTGTGTATGCTGGAAGTCATCACTTTACAGTCAGCCTACTATTCAAACGTATGAATCTTTTCTGAATGTTGAGGACAGTAAGTGGTAGGTGGGTGTAAGTGGGTGTACTGTACGGGTGTAAGTGGGTGTATTGTACGTGGGTGTAAGTTGGCGCAGATAAGGCACAGAAGTCATCAGTCTCTTGTTATCTGCGTCGTTAATTTCAGCCTTGAATAACAGATCATAGTCATCCTCCTGAATTTCGGGTACACTGAGAGGTAGGTATAGTGTGTGTGTGTGTGTGTGTGTGTGTGTGTGTGTGTGTGTGTGTGTGTAACAGCGACAGTAGTCGAAAGCATCAATCTCGGTCACCAGGAGAATAAATCTTCCTTCAATCCAGTATCTCAGATGTGTAGTAATTGGGTGTTGATGAGTGTAGGTGGATGTACGTGAGTGTGGATGAGAGTAGAGGTGGCGAGTGTAAGTGGATGTAGGAGGAAGTATTGTAGGTCGGTGTAGATACGGTGCGTGTGGACAGATGTTTATAAGTGTGGGTAGATATGGGTGGGCATACGTAGGAGTGGGTGGGTGTGGATGTGTGTGGATGGGTATGAATGGCTGTGGATGGGTATGAATGTCTGTGGATGGGAATAGGTGAAAGTTGGACTGTAGGTGGGTGTGGGATGAGAGTGCGCAGGTTTAAGTGGGTGTAGATGAGTGTGGATGGGTTTGGATTGGTGTGGGTGAATTTAGAAAGCTGAGTAGGAAAGTGAAGATCGGTTAAAGTGAGTGTAGATGAGCTTTCTTTTCTGACTTCGAGAATTTGGCAGAAGAAATTGGTATCGACATTTGCACAGAGATGATGATGATGATGATGGTGATGATGAAGATGATGATGATGATGGTGATGATGAAGATGATGATGATGATGGTGA
>JAGKTI010030833.1:0-12286 GCA_018397915.1 Birgus latro
CCCCAACCATCCCTTGGATATAAACCTGCACAGGCTCAGTCCGATTGCAGCGCCTTCTTGAATCTGTTTACAATATATTGGAAAACAGGCGAAGTATAGAATTGGCAAGATTATGACTGTAAAATGCAGCAACGCCTTAGATGCGGGATAAGATCACAAGAATAACAATTGCTACAGTGTAAAAATGAAAACTAAGACAATAATTGTTTGTATGCAATTACCATTTATTTTATGGCTATAGTAGCGCTTCATATGAAAAAAAAAAAAAAAACTCGTGCCTGAACAAGAGGAGGCAGGATATTTTAGCTAGCTGCTAGCACTAAACCAGCCAAGCTGGCAACACTTACTAACTGACGAAAACAACGGCAGTCTCTCTCTCTCTCTCTCTCTCTCTCTCTCTCTCTCTCGTAATTACAGAGTTTAACTGTATGTTAAATCTTTCGAGAGAAAGTGATTGAAGCTGAAATTCCGGACTTTTGGAGAATTTTTAAAATTCCTCCCGGACCAAGATTTTGACACCTAAATGCAGGACATGTCCGGGAAAATCCGGACGTATGGCAACCCCAAGGATGATGATGATGATGATGAACGTACATAGTTTGGAACAGAAGTTGGCCTAATATTTCACCTTTCCTACTTCTCACTTTCCTGTGCTGGCAAATGTTCCTAAGCTGTGCGAGGCTTGTTAAATTGTTCTGCCAATAGATGATTCTTCTTAGTATGAGGTATCAGAGAAGAAAATGTCCGACATGCTTTAAATGTGAATTAGAGGCAGTGGAATATAAGGCACATTTTTCCCCCCCGACTGTACAGATCCATAATGTTCATGTCAAAATGCTTTCTCTATGCATCTTCGATTTTCAGGCCGGTCACACTTATGGACCAAAATATGTTTCCCCTTGTTCCTGTTTAGCCAATGGTACACACCTGGATATAGACCGACTACAGCTGTTTATATTCCAGGAGATGATGAAGACTTTGGGCTGTATTCATAGTCGCATCGTAGGCTTCGTAGCTCCTTTTTGTATGTTTACCACATTCGTTTTGATAACGTCATAGTTTGCTTTAATAGCATGCTTCAGGATACTGAAGTGTTATTGTAATGTGTAGAATAAATCGTTCAAATGAAAATTTACGAAACTACATCAAATGAAGAAATTTTAATGTCAGACATGAGGATGTCAGACGGGAAAAGTGATGGAGGAACAGCACCGGAATCTTAGCAAGCTCTGTTTCAGCAATATAGTTATATATAAAACTTATAATAATAATAATAATAATAATAATAATAATAAGAGTAAAATACTACTACTACTGCTGCTACTACTACTACTACTCCAGGTCGTTGTGACTTCTATGTGTCCCGCACCATCTACGTCACATCTCATAGTGGCCTTCTGGCTCAGAAAAACAGTCCACTGATTCCAGGGTTAAATATTATGTAAGTATTGCATTGATATAGCCCCTATACGGTCAAACGAATCGTGTATTCTCTTGCAGCTATACCCACCGCCATGTAACTTATCTTAAAGACCCTATCACACGATCAGTGGGCAAGTGTGGTGATTCAGCATGGGAGCGGAGAATGCGTGGAAAATGATCGTGTAGACGTGCGGAACTGAAACACCATTCATGTTGGAGCAGGTTCGTGAACGACACAAAATGCCAGTAGAACCACGCTCTTTGGCACCATGCTCGGCCACCACACTTGCCCACTAATCCTGTGACCGGGGCTGCGCCCGTCCTCACCAACAGTCCCGAGAGTGGTTGGGGACGGGAGGGGCCACGACTTCAGAAAGGAGGCAGGGCTTAAGAGACATGTTACCTGTTGAGGTGGGATAATAACTGACGATTTATATTTACGACACTGGTTTAATTTGTCAGAATACTAAACTATTCCCAGTTCCACCCCAGATCAATCTTATCCCTTTCAGTATGGTGATATCTTTGCTATAATCTTTTTACACTAACATGTCACAGGTTTTCGTCCTTTTGTAGCTTAATTCATGTAGCTCAGTGCCAGAAAAAGACAATGCTATCTTTCCATTTTATCCCTCTTGAATAGTATTATATTTTAACATCCCGGTACTGAATATAAAGGGATGGTAATTTTAGGTCAAGCTAAAGTGAAGTAATTATAATAACAGACGGTCTGTGTACGGCTTCCCGGCACAGGTTTTGTTCGTCCAATCCCTAAACTCTTCCCAATCCCAACCCAGATCAGTCTTAATCATTTCAGTATGGTGATATCTTTACTATACCGCATTTACTCTTCATTGGCCTAAAATTACCATCTCTTAACGATCAGTCCTGGGGTTTAACGAGAGATTAACACTAGAACATGTTGCTAGTCAGTGTAGAAGGGTGAAAATCATGGCTAAATAAGGTGATAAGAATATGGTTTATGTATGTCATTTGCTGACGTTGCTTCTCGGTTAGGGTATACCCTTCATGAATTCTTTTATTATTAGAGAACTTTCACAAAGGGAATAAAATCGTTAAGAGGTAGCAGCAATAAACTAAGAAAAATAAAATCAACAAACTTAAGACGTTAGTTCCTTACGACCAATATTCCTGAAATCTCCCCCTTAACCACTGTAACACTCATGGATTATTTTGTCTACTACCGCACGATTTTATTAATACTGGTAGAGTCACCTACTACCGAATTCGGTGATGAATGTTAGACTTAATTTCATTAGTTCGAAGAAAATGAAAAAATCGTTCAGAGATAGCAAGACTGGAATAAACCCACGTCATCTTAAGAGGTTAAGTGAGAATGAAAATTACTGAAAACGATTTATCACAAGGACTTACTGCATTTTTTTTCTTTTGTGTGTGTGTGTGTGTGTGTGTACAGAGCGTCAGCCCTTGTTCAGTCGGGCCTTTACGAGAGATGGATGAGGTTTTCACAAGGGAACGCCACCGTGTGTAACAACCCGCCCAAGATTATCACTGTTCACACCGTCCTCTCACTCTCCAGTCTGTGGGTAAGCCTCCCTTTCACTCACCAGTGTATAGGTAGCCTAACAATATCCTTTCACCTGCCAGTCTATGGTTAAGCCTTCCTTTCACTTCCTAGTCGAAAGGTAATTAACTCACTTGTCTATGGGTATATGAGTAAATTGATTTACCAGTCACTGAGTACCTCTGACTGGCCTGTGGGTACCACATTCACCTCTAGAAGTCACCTCTTCTCAGTCTTGTTCTGATTGGCCGTCTCACGTTCAGGGAAACTTTCATACTGTAATCTTTTCCGGCTGGCTTGGCGTTCTCGCCTATTAGTTTTGCTTTCAGAAAAAAGTGTATTCTTGCTGTATTATGACACTGGGTTAGGATGCTTAATGGATATTTATGTTTACTCTCTTTGCTCTGAATAATTTGTAGTCCTTCATCTAGATATTCGGGGTCTGAAACCCTCTATGCCCTGAAGTGCATAGATATGAACACAAACCTTTTTACTTTAATGTGATGTTTCAAATAACAATGCACATAGAAATATCTGTAGATTTTTTATATTCCTTAGTCTTCAGGTCATCTTTATCCCTGATTACCTTCATAACCTAGAAGGGCAGAAAGAGAAACCAGCCAAAGGACACATGTCTTCCCTTTCAGTGAGAATTTTCTTGATGTAGTTCACTAACTGAAATATTTAATATACATTTAGCTTTCAAGAATAGCCTATCAAGCAGTTCTGGTGTTGCATATAAAATTCCACACAAATTTGTATTAGCCAACATTTGGTAAAGGACAATGTGTAAAAGATTTGATATCTAGGACCTTACAGTATAAGCATAGTGTAAGGACGGCCCAACAGAGTGGTGGCTTATTCCATTACAAAACATCAAATGATTCCACAGTGACTGAACAGGTTCTAAGATGGTAGCAAGGTCAAAAAGCTCCCATGAAAGAATTGTAACTGTATTATGCTTAATTTCCGATTCATATGAGAAGGTAAACATAGGCTATGATCATTTTAAATGTGATTAACTTTTAACAAAATTAATATAAAGCAGTACCCACCAGTCTAATATTTTTTTTTTTTGTAGAGGCTTGCTACGGTTTAGGAGGCAAGTTCATGCGAGGGGAGGTATTGTACGTCTGGTTAAGTCAAGAATCCCTTTGTTTTGTGCGCCCCTCCCTGCTGCAGGTGTATATATAAGACTTCCACCCTAATACCTCTATGTCACTCTGAAGGTGTAGTATACGAAGTACCTACTGTCTCTATTTTCATTTCCCTTGTGGTCAATTTGTAAACATTTCTTCCACGTTGAAATTTCTGCAGATAAACAAAAAATTCAGTGTGTAAATAAGTAAATATGAAATACATGACCATACACACACCCTGTTTTTAAATATCCTACTCACTAAAGCAAGGCTTAACGATATCCTGTCATTACTGTATGGAACATGTGAATTCTACAACTGTCTTCCTCTTTCTGTCTTTCTCACTCTTACTTCCAGACATCTAGAAATGAGTGTATGTTGAACTAGGATTTCTTTATGTTTAGATATTTTTGAAATGGACTGGCAGCCTTGGTTCCTTCTTTTTGCATGAAAAAGGAGTTATCTACTTCAGTCAAATTCCTCTATTTCGAAAAGTATCTGCAAAGTGGGGCAAAATGGTCCGCCAATGGCAATAATGCATTTGTACACTGTGTCATGCAAGTGAAGTGGATAACTGTCCTCATTCCTATTCTTAAATTTCAGGGAATGTTTGCGGTGCTGGGGATGGGGTTCCTGTTGAGTGTGTTGGTGCTGGTGGTTGAGGCTGTGGCTGATGGGGCCAATACCAGGTGAGAGTGGTTGTGTCAGACGGCCAAGCAGACTCACACAGCCAATCATCTTTCACCCTAGGCTCCACTTTACTGCTGTTCCACACATTTAAGTGCGACTAAAAGTAGAGTCTGGAGCTACAGATTTGAAAATACATTGACGAGATCTGTGAATTACTGCAGATATTTTCTGAACCAACTCCGAAAAATAAATGAATGTAAAATTACGGTGTGGCTGTCTTTTACTCTCCTTTTAATTTTATATACAGTAAGTGATCGATGGTAAAATCTATCTATCTATATACCTAGGGTGCTTCCCCCAAGAAAAGGGAGGTAGCCTAGACAAGTCAACGCATTACCAATTTACTCATCCACTCATACACATTCATTCGCATCTTAGCCCCAAAGGGGAGAAGGGACAAATCCTTACCGCACCACACTGCATGAGAGTCAACTACACAGTGCGTCAGTGACATCCGCAGCAGGGCCCGACAGCAAAGCTAGTTTACCCCTGCCGCCTATGTTAAGGTAAATAGTATTACAATTACTTTAGACTGTAAAACTTTGAAGACACGAACAACATATTAATGTAGTTGTGGCCTTTGTGCATTGTCATGATGGCTCCTTGTTTTTAGCATTCTTATATTTCTTTTCTTGCACGATCATTATCTCAGCCGGTTGGCGCCAACGGAGGTTAATATGACAGACACACGTCATCAAAGAAAAAAAATTGTTTCTTTGACTAAAACACACCAAATCAAATTCATTCTCTCTCCCATTTCCCGCGTATGATCCTAGAGTCTGTCAAAATTTAATGACCACGAATTATTGAACTGTAAATAATTGTCTCTGCTTCTGTGTGTACACTATTATTTTGTAACAATGAAATTCTGCGCTGTTTGGTGAAAGTAAAACGATTCTTTAATTTCTGTGTGACTGGAGACTGATTGATTTGTCATGACCGGGTACATAAAGGTAGTTTTCTTTTAATGGTAAAATGAAATAACATGGCACACAAAGGTTTTGTTCTTTTAATTGCAACACTAAATTGTGGTCCTAACATATCTAGGAGCAAAATGTACGAATTGCGAACATATACGAATTACATGGATCTTCTCTATCTTGCTCTCATTCTGCTGAGTCAAGCACCAAGGCTACTGCAATTACAGTACACTTTTGTTGGTTCAGGTGTGTGGGATATTGAAATATGACCATATCATTGGAGTTCCTTACTATACTATGTGCAATATTGCATGACATACATCTTGAGTAGCACTGCACTGACCAAGAAATGTGTAAATTTACATCCTTGCCAGCAATGGGTTTTGCAGCTGCCTTGTGTTTACAGATTACCAACAAAACCATGACTAATTAATGTGACTGAAGCACAGGAAATTCTGTTACGACTTGAAGGGAAAGTAACATAGTTACTCTTATTATTTAATACTTATTTCATTGAATAGGTTTCCAGATTTTTCACTCCCAACTAGTTTATTTTGTTTGTCACAATGAGATTAAGAGTTTCATTGTCAAAAATATACAATATCAGTTTCTGTAAATCGTACTTTACATCAGTTCCTAGGCAGAGTGAAATAATCAAGACAATGACAAACAGAACACAGACTATGGAAAGAAAATGTAAAATATGAACGGGTGAAGGTTTAAATTACCTAAAAATACTTGTCTATTTAGGAGTGCTGTATCAAGCAACGTAATATAACCTCAGTGCATACAGGACAAGAGTAAAGATTAGCTAAGTCTGTTGCCAAACTCAGTACTGTCCACAAGAGATCACAGATCGGACGTAATGATCGCATTAGTTCAGTTGTATAAAGGCCTGCCCGTATTACAGTACAGTTGATGGGCATATAGGAAGGTGTATCAGTAAGAGGTGATGATTTTTACATATTCATGGCACCTGTCGCCTTTTGCTGGCCACATGACACTGAGAAAGGACGTCGTAGGCGTCAAGAAATCCATTAGGCTCCCTTCACACAAAGGCCTTGGGTTAACGATCATATATTACTAAATTTGGGCGAGCAAAGATTTAAGGAAACCCTGATATTATATAGACACTCATAGATACCTGTATATGTTAGCTACCATCACTTTGTGGACATTTATTGAACACCAGTAATCTTTATATGTGATCAGTTTATAGCTACTTATAACTGAATAACTGAAACACGAATAACTAATACCTGGGGTTAGCCCTCATCCCACATTACAGAGTGTAGTCACCAACAATAAATATTGGTAACAATGATCTGAAAATCACCTGGATACGATATGCATAAAAGCATAGACAGTGGCGTATAATGACACGTTGGTTCTAACCTAACCTAGAGATGAATAGGGCAAGTTTCCCTTCATCGTGCTGAAAAGGCAACCGAAGCAATAGAACTGATGAACGAAGCGGGGAAACCTTCCCTCCCCCTCAACAACAACAACAACAAAAATGAAAAATACAAACTTATGGTCATTACTGAGTAAAATTTGTGAGTCATGGGAGATGAAATTTAGGTATTTCAAAAGGATAAAGTGTATAATTCAAAAGAATAATGATATTGTATAATTCGAGTATACAATATATAGCTATGTGTGCTAAGAATGACTATCGAGTCATTTACTACGAGAGAATAGACTCGTGAAATCAAGCAGCGATTTCACTTTATGCTGGCTCACTTCGCCAATTATCTAGAGTCGAGAAATTATAGACTTTCCAACGGTACACAGCAGAGACTAGACGCTCAATTAGGCTGTAATATTGTACCGTTGGCCTCTGAGAAAGTTAATTTCTCCCCTTAAAATTCAAAAATGATAATAATAAAGATAAACAGGATCTTGGCTGAGCCAAACTCCAAGCTAGCACAACGGATTTAAGGATTAATGCCAAAAGCTGGCCTAAGTACCAGTCGTGATTTAATACAAAGAGTTGTGCTAACGTGGAGTAGCAAAACTGTATTAAATAAGTGGGAAAATTAAACACGACTGTTACATTTAACAAAGCTCAAGAAAACGAACTGTAAATTTATTAAATACAAGCAAATAAATTTACGTTACATGACTCCAATTCAAATCAAAGGAAGGGAAATGCACTCACTCACTCAGACAAACAGCTAAATATCTCAAAAACTTAAGCCTAGGAAAACAAGAAAATACTAATCGGTATTGATGAGACCGAGCTGCTGCGACGATCACCAAGGATTGGTGGGAGCTTCCGGGACACACGCCAACACAAGCTGAGATCTGAAATCGCTAAGAAATCACTCAAGCCTTCAAGGCGTACCGCGACGCGCCGTGTTTACAGACAGACTGAGCTCTCATTTGAATCCACGGCGCGAGGAGCGTGGGAAGGGGCACGGGCGGCGTATAACGGTTCAGAGCGGGACCGATAATTCAAAAATTATCGCTCAGAGGAATTCACCGTCCGCACATAAAAACAATTACTCGCGGTAGAATGACAATGACGAAAGTTTTGACAACTTGAGCGAATACAAGCACGCGACCGGACGGTTTGAGAGAATGAGCGAAACATCGTACATTTCATAATAATTCGTTCCTCCCGCAAAATCACTCGATGTCACGATTCACTTAACATGATGTTGCGATGTAGAAAATTCATGACAGGAGATTATAGAACATCGATTTTTTTCCCCGTTAGGAGTAAAGGGTCCATGCTTAGGCTACTCAACCCAGACATTAAAGGTGAGTGTGACCAACCTCACAAGCTCTTGAGTGGAATTTTGTCAGGAAAAACATCCAACCGCTCCTCAGATGGAAACATTTACCGGTTCCATCCGACTGGAAAAACTTAACCCAAGAAACTTGAGTCATTTGGTTACATCGTTTCCATCCAGAGAAGTAAATGGTTTCCTAGGTTACAGGAAACCATTTTGAATGTCACATTATAGAGTCACCTTATATGAAACCTATGTTCAGTGAGTGCCTCATGGGGTAAGAAAAAAAACAGTAAAAGTTTTCCCTTGGATGAGTCCCCTAGATGATGTTCACAACTAAACACTGAAATAAAATGTTAGTCTGAAGAGTTACAAGGCACCTTATACCTGACACACAATCTGAAAGATGTGGATATCATTACCTCTGGAGTTCTTGCTACAGGATGCTGTGTGTCGAGCATTCCCCATTCTGTGATGATGGGAGAAACACAGTTACTATGTGGCTCTTGATGCACCTGTATAGGGTAGAAACAATGTTTCCTGCCCCACTCATCTTCCTAAGACAAAGCAATCATCCTATAGTTCTTGCCACGAGAGGGGTTGCCTCGTGGGCCTCTAATCATCTCGAAGGCAAGAAAAGATCACTTGTGATTCATGTCGCAGCAGAATTGTTGCAGGGTATTCTGCTTGTATGCCTTCCTGTTGCTCTTTATGGAGCCCTCCTAGAATATTTATTAGCAGGAATCAGGGTAAGGATGAAAACGACGACCACGTGATTTTATATATTCGTTACATAAGAGTCGTACCGTTTATATCGCACCATTTATAAGAGCTCCAAAATTCTTGGATGCATCGGACTTGGTCACATGATGGTGGCTGTCCATGCTGCTCTATCTCTGGCAGCCTCCCTATTCAGTCCCTTATCCCTGAGGTCACATTTTATGACTATGTCCCAGGTCTGCGTCTCGTAACCCAACCCATCACGTTCACACGTCTCACCTTCCGCATCCAACTGTCGTCTTCCATCCTCTCAACACACCCAAGCAATCTCAGTCTATCCCTCCTCATCGCCACACCAATACATTCCAGTCCCACCATACCCCGCCCACAAGCTTGGCACTCAAAGACGCAAAATCCAGTTCGTTTCATTCAAGGACTCTAAATACAGTAAGTTTCATTACAACTAATAAACGATTACGAGTTAATTTTGACATCTTGCGCGCTTCAGACCGTATAATATTTTTTGAGCACCTCCACTGAATACACCTTCAGCATTATAGTTAAATGTTTTTGTTACTGCAACCCGAGGATACTGTCGTCAGTCGTAGTTGATGAGGAGAATACAGCATGCATGGAGGTGTTCACTGACAGGTGTGAAAAGAGGGGAGGAGTTCACTTTCTAGTATGGTGGGAGGAGAGGTGTTCAGTGGCTGGTGTGGTGAGAAGGTAGGTGTTCACTGACTGGTGTGGTGAGAGGGGAAGTATACACTGGCTAGTGTGGTGAGAGGGGAACTATACACTGACTGGTGTAGTGGGAGCGTAGGAGTTAACTGGCTGGCGTGGTGAGAAGGGAGGTGTTCACCTGTTGGCAGTATCTATATAAAGGCCGTGGGAGGGGGTCAACACTCACTGATCAGCTGCTGCTGAGGCCGTGAAAGTCCCGCTCCGGCCTCACCTGCCCCAGCACCTTAGCCGTGAGTCATGTAACACAGTGTCGTTACACATCCTGCTGTCAATCGTATGGCACCGTGTTGCTGCACACATTGTCGTCAGTCATGTGACACCATGTTGCTGCACACTTTGCTGTCAATCTTGTGGCAGCGTGTTGGTACACTTCAGTTATCAGTCATGTGTTATGATAATTTATTCATGTCACAATGATCTTTCTTAAGTGATGATTGAAAACAAAAATAACAGTTTTGAAAAAGCTCCGTGGCTTGTAGTGAAAAATTTGCATCTATATTTGCATCAGCTTCTCTAAGTTCAGGTAACTGCGGTATATACAATAATTCTGCACATCTCTTTGTATGTTACATGTTACAGTAGGCAACAGGTGGCTGAATATTTCTTTTGAAAACTGATTTTTTTTTTTTTTGTCGTTGAAGGAGTTCTCCTCAACAAGCTGAAACCATATTTTGAACGTCCAGAAAAATATCGTAGACTGTTTCATTTCAAGATAGACATTTGTCGTATGTGTAAGTTTTGATTTTTTTTTTTTTTTTTTACATAACCGTCACGAGAAGTTTCTCCTGAACTTCATTACATCGTCCAGTTGTAGCAAGAAAATTATTTAATAAGACTTTAGTGTATCTAATGGGTTAAATATATAGCAGAAAATAATGGCAGATCCGTAATAACGCGTTTTAAGGGCAGATCCGCTCGAGGAATAACTACAGTTGCCCCGCGGTGTATTGTTAAAACAGAAGGTCTTTCAGCTAAACCTGGAATTATTTAAAATCAGGGCATGTCTGCTACTTTCCTCCCTCAAGCATCACATAAAAAATGATTCATGTATGGGAAGAGAAATACATCAGCCTCTCTCAGCTTAGGAATATTAACCACAAGACGAACTGTTAAGTCACTTCATAAAATGATCTATGCTGTTTAGATGGAACAGATAAAGGTTTCTGAAGGAAACATATTTTCCTACATTTGGAAAAGAAATAGGGAAGTGAGCATGGAAGTAAAAAAAAGTTGCTGCACGATAGTATTGCCATACCGACTGGAACATATGGAAGCGAAGCTTGGACCTTGTTGGAAGGCACGAGTCAAGAGTGAGAGAGCAGTGGAAATGAGTTAATTGAGAGGAGCATGTGGAGTTACATGGAGAGACAGACTGACAAATGAGGAAGTGAAGGAGCGTTGTGAGAGGGATGGGGAGACCGAGGATGAGATGAAGGGATATAATGAAGAGGTATATGAGAGAGGAGGGGGGGGGGGATGAGCGGGAGGGAGTGAAGGGAATTGGTGGGGGACTGGGCGATATGGAGGCGCATATTTTTGTGGCCACCTCTTACGGGAATTGTGTACAGGCGTCGGATGCATGATATGGTCGCCTGTGATGGTACGCTGATGGCCGACCCAAGGGGAAGGGGGGGAACAGAGCTCGTTTCTTATGCACTTTAAGGCAAGCTGTCCTAAGATGTAAAGAGTCATGTACTCCTGTAATTAAATGGGTGAAAACATATCGTCACTGGTGGCACAAAATGCACTCTTAAACTAGACTTAGAAATTCCTTATACTAAATTTCCATCAGCATTATACCCATCAAACCGTGCGTTATATTACTAAAAAGACCGCAGGTGCTTAACCCATTGTCAGGTATGACGAGTTTTCTATTTTATGAAGACAAAAGAATGGTCCTAGAGAATAACTGTAAATGAGTCTGGAGGAGGAAACAGATGTAAGAAAGCAAGTTTAAAGTGAGTTTTCAAAAGAAAGTTTTATTTTTATTCGTATTTTTAACACTATAAGAAATACAATGCAAATGCCTAACCCTTAGATGGTGTTGATTTACTCTGGATTACGTGGGACGATTGCACATGACAAAGGAAATTTTGAAAGAACCGACGAAAGCGTGGTAAGGATAATGGACGACAGGGAAAAGACTCTTTGGTGCCGGAGTCAAGTAAATATTTTTTATGCAATATTAACTAAATAAAAAGGAAGGGCTGAGGAACGGCCCGTGGGGAAATCTATAATTAAAATAAAATACAGGAGCTATAAACCCCCCCATGACTATGAATGCTCAAAAGATAATCTGAAGTTGTAACTAAATATGAGTGTGTGTGTGTGTGTGTGTGTGTGTGTGTGTGTGTGTGAAAGACATTG
>JAGKTI010030834.1:0-12286 GCA_018397915.1 Birgus latro
CCGATGGCTGACGAAACGGGAGCTGCAGCTATCCCTATCATCAGCTTTCCATCGACCTCTGGAGTACTGCCGTTCGACTGGTGCTACAGTCTACTGATCAACTCCGCCTTCTTAATAACTCTTAATTGGCTACGAGTTATGATTTTAGCTTGTAATCGGTAGCCCATGCCTTCTGTATGTCTCATAGGCTGGAAATTATACTTAAGACAGTATATTGGCTTGTTAAGTCTAAAAGGGTGGAGTAAACTGTTATATAAGCTTGAATAATTAGCGAGAGGGACATTTTTTTTTCACACATTTTAATACCAGACACATTGCTGCAGATACACTCATTCACTTTGATTACAAACCACATTGTTTGTGCACCATTTCTGCTTTTGGTTTATCTTTCCATATCATACAGGTGTGTGGTTATATTGCCAATGAGTTCCCCTAATTCCTCAAGCTATGAGTATTCACCTTCCACTTATTGGAAAGTGGTTAGCTAAGAGAAATAATTTATTGTTTTTTGTTTGTATTGTGAGGCCTATGTGAATCCCCTTTTGATATACGAACCTGATTTTGTTTTGGTATGTTACTGTGCAAAGTAAGTTAGCTTTTTGTGAGCTTTACCTTACCGCTCTCCGTGAATAATTAAGGGTTAAGTGCATCGTAATATATACCCATAACAATTTGGTAACCTTGACAGGACGGACCGCTCTGTGACATGATATTGGCAACCTTGGCCAGATACACAGTGCTTACCCTTACGTAATTAACCCATATTCAGCATTCCTGGGACTAACGAATGAAAGTAATGTCAAAACATTTTTTAATACTAAGCCTTTCACAAACAAAGTGCAAACACTTACAAGGCGTGAGCTCATATTGCTTGCCCAGACCTTACAGTTGAAATGTTCTGTCAAAATCACTAAGACTGATTTACTTGATCTAATATTGGACATCATGTTTGAGCAGGGTGAGTCCCCCTTAGTTAGTTCTGGGCCACTTGATACTGCACAAGGTGTTGCCCCTGAGGTTTTGGCATCTGATATACCTATACCCACTGATTTTTCTGCTCACGATACTGGTGACAGTGTGCAACTTGAGCTAGGCAAAATTAAGTTGAGAGACCTAGAAGTGCAAGCAACAGAATAGAAAAAGGGAAAAAAATGAATAAAAGAAAATAATCCATACACCAGATTACTGGCGTCCTCTGTTCATAAAATATCTGTAACCGTTGGACTTGAACAGCTGTAGGTTGAAGTTTGGGAATAAACAACTCGGGGGAAGCGAGTTCCATATAAATGCAGATTTCTGATAGGCAGAAGTTCTGCAATATGGCTGTGTGACATTCCAGTCATGAGTGCAACCAGGTGCCCGTGTAGCACAAGGGAAGGCATGGAGAGGTGGCACAAAGGACGCAAGTTCGTCTGAGCAATAAAAAAAACCTGTAAACATTGCAAGGGAGGCAACAATCCTTCTTACTTGCAGGGGAGGTAGTTTATTAATAATAGCAGGGTAATTAATAACTCCAACAGCTTTGTTCTGAATTTTGTCTAGGTGTTTTAGTGCAACCTCTCCACATCCATTCCACAAGAGTGAGCAGTATTCAAGCTGAGAGCACCCACGGCTCTTATAAATTATAGCTAACTGCTCGTCAGTGAAGAAGTTACGGACTCTGTACAATAATTCAGGTTTCTTTGAGGCGGTTTTAGCAAGTAATCTGACATGAAAGGCCCAGCTGAGGGCACTGTTAAGTGAGACACCGAGAATTTCAATACTTTTAGCGATGGGAATATTAGTAGCATTGAAGGTAATATAATAATCTGGCAATATCTATCCATTAGTAAATTGTACATATTTGGTTTTCTTAGCATTAAATGAGACCAGGTTGTTTTGTCCCCATTCATTGATCTTAGATAAGTCTTGATTTATGGAGATTGCTGTACTGAGTTGAGAGCTAAAGATATTAGACTTTGTAAATGGGTGTTTGAGTGTGAATGAACTGTGAAGTGTTGAGTCATCTGCATATGAATGGATGGGATCGTGGGTTACAGATAAGAGATCATTAATATGAACCAAGAACAGGGTTGGCACCAGAATTAATCCCTGTGGCACGCCGGCATTAATTGAGTGGAAATTGGAATATACATCATCTGCTTTCACTCTTATTTTTCTGTCGCTGAGATATGATGAAAGCAGAGGAACAAATGTCGTTAGTCCATAGCAAGGGAGTTTGGACAGCAGAGAATGGTGCCACAGAATGTCGAAAGTTTTAGAAATATCAAGGGCTACCTCATGCGTTTCTCCATGTTGGTCAGTTGATTGATGGATGGTATGAGTCAGGAAAATGAATGTCAATGGTGGCTCTTTCGTGGCAAAAACAATATTGTCTATCACTAATTAAGTTGTTGCATTCATGATGTTTAAGTATGTGCTTATTAATTAAAATTTTAAATACTTTATTAACAGATGACGTCACAGCTATTGGTCTGTAATCAGAGGGGTCAGAGGAACTTCCTTTCTTTGGAAATGGGTGGATATTGGCTTCTTTCCATGAATTAGCGATTGAAGAAGGACGTATGCATAATCTGAATAATTTAGCTAAAACAGAGGCAAGTTCTGGGGAAAACTTTTTAAAAACAATTGGAGGAGTTCCATTCTAGGCTGGAGCCTGGTTGGCTGGTAAATTGTCTAGGATGGATTTTACGTATCTTGTTTACGTATCTTTATGTATATACAACCACACGTTCTGAAGCACATCAAGTCTATGGAGGACAGCATCCGATGCTGACCCATGCACTTGTGAGCCATTGTCAAGCTTAGAATGGAGAAAGAACTTTTACACCATCAGTAAAGACGTTCTGTCTGCTCCCCACGATTTACTGGAAAGAAACTTAAGGACATTAACTTTTTTTACTACAAGAAGCAAGCAAGTGATGAATGTGTGTCCTCTAACTGAGCCTACTGTCAAAACGTAGAACCAAAAATCTTACTGAATTTCGAGAGGTATCCGCTGATCATCTGAAGTTAAATGCAAAGAAGGTACGTTAAGTTTACAAGTAAAAACAACGCCAATACACTTAGGGAGGGAAAATTTAAATCCCCACTCCAGGGCCAAATACTGAATAGATTCAAGTGCCAGTTGAATTTGCAGTGCCAAGGATTGTGCACTGTAGGAAGAGTGCTACATTGCACAATCATCTGCATAGAGTGAGTATCTAAGCATCTTGGGGACGGAAGAGAATGACAGAAAGTCATTAATGGCAACACTAAATAAAGTAGGGCTAAGCACACTTCCTTGTGGTACCCCACTCTCCTGGACAAATATGTCTGATGTTACATTACAGGGTAACCTGACAGAAAACGTTCTGTCAGTAAGGAAGTGATGAAGGAAAATTGGCAAATTACCCCTTAAATCATAAGCGTAGAGTTTACATAGTGTTCCATTTCCCTGGGTCATATCATAAGCCTTATGAATATCCAAAAAAAAAAAAAAATCTTACCATGAATTCGCGATTGGGAAAATATTCGGCTATGCAATGCTCCAGGTGCACTAAATGATCCAGAGTGGATCTATATTTACTGAATCCATTCTGTTGATCATTTAACACACCCTTTGACTTTAAAACAAATAGTATCCTTTTATTAACCCGGGAAAGCCCAATGCATTATTTGTGAAGATTTCTTTTTCCAGTTTGAATATGTTCCTGAAAATACAATTTTAAGCTACTATTACTGAGAACTTTTTTTTTTTTTTTTTTTTCATAAATATAATACTTTATGCACAGAAAAGGTGTCACCTACAGGTGACGTATGGCATTAAAACAGCAATATCGTCGGCGAAACTTTATTTCCTTCATCTTTGACTAGATAAATTCCCTTATTCATGTTAACATTTTCCTTTCATTATAATGTATAAAGATGATACACAAGGCAAAAGACTGCTTTTAGTACACAATCTATCAGAACATAAAAGATATTACATAATAAACAAAAGAGGAACATCCTAAAACAAAAAATACCACAGATCCATGAAGAGTGAATAAATTGTAATGATGAGCTACCTTTTACTGAGTGCTGCAGTCTCTTATTTTGTATGGAAAGCATGACAACAGTGAATATGGAGTGGAAGTTTGCATTTCAAACACCTAATTCTTGTTCGCTCATGACACTCAGCACATCTGCTTTGCTTGCAGGGCTCCTTTGTATGTCCACCAACATCATGGTCCTTCTTACCATTATTTGTACTCTATCTTCTACACTACCTCTACTTGGACATCTCTTTAGTGGAGTTTTGTAGGTTCCCAAATAACCTTTTACAACAGGGCGACGGAAGTCACAATATGTCAGTTTTATGCTTCCTCTCTTTTTACTTTCTTACACTTTATATCCTTTATTGAATCATCCTCATTCACTTCAGTAACTGCCCTATTTCCATCATTTACAGGCACAACATCACATTCAGTCAAAAGCTGAGCAGAAGTAAGGTGATTCAGATTTCCCCTATTTCCATCATCGGAATCTTCATCAGTTTCATGACCATCTGTTGGAGGAATTTTGATAAATCTCTTGTATTTTCCCACTCCTGATACCACTTTCCTCATTATCACTGTCATCAGGAGCCTCAAACATCGTAGCGATCTCGTGAAGAGACCAACAAACCAGACAACAATGACTTGCATTCAGTGGAGAAAAGACTGAATTGTTACAGTATGCCTGATGTCACCTTCAGGTGACAGTCATTAGTTTTATTGAGATTACACCATATTAACAAATACTTGTTGTGATTTTGCACTCACTAGGTTTTTCATTAGGCATCTACCTGTTAAGAAACACAGAGGAAAAGTTATTTACTTACTTCTTGATATTCCAGGAAATCATTGTATAGACACAACTGAATAATAATGAGAAATGTGAGCACTACATGCTCTTTTGACAGTTGCCAGAAGTAAACAAAGCACGGTTCATTAGCCCTGAAATATAGAAAACGGATGTGCTAGGCATCGTAATAAACAAATTGTCAGGATAACCTTCAACAAAGGGCGAGAGATATAAGCATTTGAAAATGTGTCACCTGTAGTTGACATTGTGAGATCTCAGGTTAACCGTATGTTCAAAGACCTTATACAGACAGTCAGTGCAATAGGTCAAGATGAACAGGGACTCATAAGTCGACCATCCCAGCGAAGTATCGGTATGATGTGAGCATAGTGCCCTGAGTTTGGGAACGTGCGAGATGCCCAAATCTCATTGTACACCACTATCAGCATACTCAGGTTGGCCTGAGTAAGATGCTGAATCTTACCCTACGTAATGGTGGATGGACCGGGACTGGAACCTTTACAGGATTTTAGGGCAAGAAGAAGTACATCTAATGTAAATTTGGAGTTGTAGCTGGTATCTCCATCTTCTGTGGCAACGTTTAAATTCTGCAGCTCAACCGTATGCTTATGGTGGAGAAAACGAGCATCGTAGTTGGCTGAGCTGCATACCTGGGCAAAATGGTCAGCAATAGCATTGGTAATGTCCATAGGATCGTCAGTGACATTCCTGGCCACCTCAAGTCTGGTGACTGGTGTCCCGGTGTACCTGTTGTTAAGTACATTTATGGTGGACCAGACCTGACTTAGGGGGGAGGTGAGATTCACTGCGGACACAAAACTATGCCAGTTATTCCGTTTTGGCGCTTTAATTGCCCTTGCCTCAGCCTTAGCAACTTTGTAGGCAATAAAGTTTGATTCTGTTGGCTGTTTCTCAAAAGTCCTGTATCTCCTATTGCGCTTAGTGAGTGCTTGTCAGCAGTCTACTTTCCACCGCGAAATTCTATGCTTGTTTGGAATTGTAGATGTCTTAGTAATAGCATCCTCAGTTGTATGTCTAATGGAAGTCTGTAGGTGTGCAACTTTCTAATCAGTGTTATCTCCCAATATTCAGTATCTAGATTGGAGGCCAGTGAGAAGTGCCCCCAATCTGCTTTATTAACCCGCCCCGTCCCAGCAAGTTTTTCCCTAAACCACACCCAGATCCCGGCCAATTTTCGACTTTTTGTTTTCTGGCTCAAACTTCCAACTCCAAACCACCCATGATACATCAAAATACATTTATTAGGTCTAAATTAACATTTTGTATAAGAATATATTTGTATTAATACAAAAATATTGGCGATATGAGCGTAAATCCTGAGAATCGCTGATTTTTGTCACAGTTGATTCCTGAGACTGTTCTTTCAACTTACAATCTATTTCTCATCTTACAATATACTTTCCTACAGTCATTATGTCATTTCCAACTTTCTAAAACACTTATCACATATTGACAGGCCTGATTATTATTACTGAGCGTAATATTATCGCATATTGACATGCGTTACTATTGAGCGTGACTTTATCGCAAGCACACAGTATTACATGGTATTCTTCAACTTCCATTATAATTATCCACAAAGATTATTTCCATTGTAAGCATACTGTATACATTTACCCGACTTGGTATTACTATTTTTATTGAGAGTAATATTATCTCATATTGACATGTCTTAATATTACACTGAGCGTGATATTATCGCAAGCACACAGTATTACATTGTATTCTTCAAGTTTCAGTATAATTTTCCACAATGATTATTTCCATTGTGAGCACATACATTTACCTGACCTGGTATTATATTGAGCCTGATATTCTCACGAGCACACACTATTCCATTCCATTTTCCAACTTTCATTTGATTTTTCGACAGAGAATATTATCATATTCCAACATTTATCACAGATATACCTGAGTAGTGAGCGATACACTTTCGCAAGCACACAGTATCACCTACAGTATGCAGGTATACCAACATTTTCAGTAATGTAGGAGGGTGTGGTATTGCTTGAAACAGGGCTCACAAGGCACAAGCCGACATTGCACTCGACACACTCGTATCTCGTGTCTCGTCTGCCTGTGCACTCCCTGATGGTGGAATTTCTACACACGTGACAGCGGCGCTGTGGTCTGGGGCGGTTTTGTGTAGGGGGGATGGTGGTAAGGAAGTGGCATCCTCTGAACCTTAGGGGCGTCTGGGCGGCAGTTGCGGTGCGGGAGCGAGGGTGGGCCCTTTCCTCTGCATATTTCCCGATGATCTCTCGGGAAAGCTCCCTCACAAACCCCTCGAAGGTCTCTTCTTTCCCTGTGGTCAAGGCGTGGAGGTAGTGGCAGTTGAGGACCATGATATCAAGCAGGTGGAAGAAGAGTTTCTTGTACCACTTTATCGTGGTCCTGGCACATCCCACACTGGAAATCATGGAGTCAGACTGGTCTACCTGCCTCATGTTCACATTGTAGTCCACTACTGACTCAGGTTTCCAGTTGTGGGCCATCCTCTGGGTGGTGTACTGCACGGAGTCTGTGCGGTGCATCGAGGGGTGGTGTACAGTGGACAGGAGGGAAACTTCTGTCTTGTGGTTCCATACAGTGGCAAGGATGTTATTCACCTTGAAGAAAACCACCTCATTCCTGTAGAGTTTCCTGCCGAGTTGCACCATATGCCATCTGCTTCTCTTGACAGTGCCACAGACTTGGGTATTGTGACGGTGGAGGTACTGAGTGAGAAGGGGGCTTGTGTACCAGTTGTCCAGGTACAAGACGTGACCACGATGAAGGTACTGCTCTATCATCGTCTTTACCACAGCCCCTGAGAGTCCTATGCTCCGATCTTCTGTTATGTCTGTCCGTATGCCGGTGCACAGACTATGTCTTGCACATAACCAGTTTTACACTAACACATAACAAAGATCTTGAACCAAAACGGTGTCTTTTGCTGGGTATGTACTGTCTAAAGGAAATATTACCTCTGCACACAAGACTCTCGTCTATGACGAGATCTCTGTAAGGATAAAATGACGAGCGGAACGTTTCCCGTAGGTGACCAAAAACAAGCCTAATTCTCCTCATTATATCTGTGTTGTTTGCATTTGCAGGGTCGTCTGCATAAAAAATGTGGAGGCGGCTGAGAATGTACTGAAACCTATTCCGACCCATAACTGAAGAAAGGAGTGTAAGTAATGGGGTCAGTAGACCAGTAAGCAGGAATTTGTCCTTTATGTACTATACCCATCAGGAGCACCAGGGCAAAAAATAGGAACATCTCACTTACTGTTGCAGGGTAACCATACGCCTGTGAGTGCCTTCTTGTGGTTCCTTGACGCTCACTCTCACTCTGCAGCCTCTCTCTGAAGATGTTTGTCTGCTCCACAGTAGTCTCCACAAACTGCTCTGAGAAATAAAGGTGGAAGAAATCCACCCTGGTGGAGCCTGCATGAATATGTGGAGCAGTGATGCCAGACCGCCACTCCTCTGTGAGGGGGTGAATCGTGGGTTCAAAATCACTCCCGTCCTCCCACACCCACGACACATCACCGTCACCCGCCTCGTCACTGTCGTCGCCTTCGACGGGGTGTGGAGGAGAGGGTGGTGGGGGTGGCTGGGGAGGTGGAGAGCGGCGCCATTCCCCACTCGCGGTCTTCTTCCCTTTCCCTTTTGGTTTGCCATTCTCCTTCCCTTTCGCCCCCTTCCCCACATCACGGGGCTGTGGAGAGGGAGCGCGGAAATATTGTGGGGCGAATGATGTACTGGGAAGCGGCTTCACGTCACCTCCCCGCCACCCAGGTGCGCCATGTGGGAGCACTTGACATCGCTCCCTCACACCACCACTTTCACTTTTGGCGATTCTCACTCCCACCCCTACACTTCAGCCAGCCCCATACAAGAAGAGAGAGCCATACCTTTTACGGCGCCTCGCTCCTTCCACTCCACGCGGCAAGATGCGCTCCGAGCCCAACAACGTGGCAACTCCATGTCCACGTCCTCCACCTTCTTCCTCGCCTTCGTCCTCATCCTCGTCCGACATTTCGTGCACAGGCTGGATAGATGTGCAGCCACGTCCTCGTGGTCTAGCCTGGCCTGCCTGACAGTAGGTTACATAACACCACTTCCTCTGAGACGGGACCTCCTCGTCACTGCTACTCGTCTCCTCAGCCGGAAGCACATAATCTTTATCAAGGATATCGTCGTCTATTGGCGAATCACTGTCGCCAGTGAATGCCTCAGCTGCGTAAGTGTCCAGGACGGCTTGGATTTCCTCGTCAAAGAGACCTCGGCCGCCTTGCCTGTCCTGGGTCACTGCTACAAGGTGAGTGGCCGAGTCACAGGTGAGCGCGGGTCACGTGGGGTCTGGGAGCGTCCCCACCTGGCGGCAGGTAGAGGAAGGTGTTATGCGTGTACATACCAAAAACCTCCCATGAATCTTGAAAAATGTGGAAACAACGGGCCTTGCAATTGCATGATGTATGATGCACATCATCGGGACTGAGAGATGGGTTAGGGGGTGATGTGCATCATATGTCAATGGGACGGGGTGGGTTAAAGTCAAATTTAGGTGGTGGGGGAGGCCAAGAATCGTTGCATGCATAAGAAAGACCGATAGGAAAATGATCGCTACCCCTCAAGTCGTCATATGGGTCCCAAGAGATGTTAGTGTGTATATCAGGAGACAACAAGGACAGATCTATACATGTTGCCAGTGTGGTCATCTACACGAGTCGCTCTACCACTGTATAGAAGACAAAGGTTGGACTGTAATATGAGATGGGCTACTTGTTCCCCCCTGCCATCTCTGCTCAAGCTTCCCATCTGACAATGATGGGCATTAAAATCACTTACTTCCCCAGTGACAGTGATGGGCATTAAAATCACATAATTCCCCACTGACAGTGATGGGCATTAAAATCACATAAAATTAATTTATGACCCAGAAGTTGATGGGCTAGTGAAGTGGAAGCATCACCATCAATGGGACCACGGGGAGGACAGTAGATAGAGCAAATAGACAGATATGTGTTATTAAATTTTACTTTGCACACAAAAGCTTCCAGAGTAGAATTTAGAACCACTTCCGTTTGTGGGTGTGATTTGTGTGTGAATATGGAAACTCTGTGACCTTCATATCTTCTATACAAGTGGTAGTGTTTGAACTGTGGAGGATCAGGAAGATCCACCAAGCGCATTGCCTGTAAACAAATAATGTCTGGCCTGTGTATAGATAGCAAAATTGCTATAGTGGTATTTATTCCCAAGAATCCTACAATTCTACTGTTAAACAGTGAATGTGGCGGTTTAAGATTTACAGGAGGAGCTAGTGTGCTTTGGTTTTTTATGCCACCCGCCGCCAGGCAAGTGGCTACCATGGGACCTAACCTGGTGCTTACTAACGGAAACCTCCATGTGATGATCATCAGTAACTAGGCTTCCAGGTTCCACCAATGAAGAGCTAACACTTTTCTCCCTCACCGAAGCAGGAGCAGATAAGACATGAGGTCGTTACTTTGCAAGGGTGGTCAAGTTAATTTTATCAGACTTGTCAGATGTCTGTTTAGTCCATACTGACGGAGAAGCAGTAGCGGCCTGAGCGTATGAAGTGGCAACCAGGACGTCAGATATAGAGTTGGAATGTACAGGAGGAATAGATGAGGGGGTAGAGTGAGTGACAAATGCTGGGGACAGAGCCTGTCTGAGTGTACACTGTGCACATCACAGGACGGGACACAACCGCCGATGCATAGGAGACATTTGGCTTGAGTTTTTTTTTTATATGCATCCGACTCCGGGCATAGGCTTCACAGCCTGCTCTCAAGGTCCAGTAGTCCTTCTACATACCATACACCATTCTACATGTCACCACTTCGGCGCTAACACCCATCGTACATATTGAATACATGCTTGGGCTATCTCATACACGACCGGTGTATTGATATTAGCGGGGGTACTTTCATGACATGTTGGCGGGTCTTCTGGTAGATCAGTAAAGTCTGATTTCATGAAATTCATATCCCTAAACTGTTCCCTGCCCCAGCAGGGATTTAAACCTGGGTCTGGTAGGATTGCAGGCCACCTCTCTACCGATTGAGCCACCGCCTCCCTAACCTTCTTCTTAGCATCGTAGTAGGATATGCCCTCTGCTGCCTTCATTTCTCCTTTTTCCACATGGGACAATCCCTCGAGGAAGTGGAGTGGGTACCCTTACAATGAAAGCAACTAACAGACTCGGACTTGCAGTGCTCAACATCATGACCCTGAGCTGCACAGCTGCCACATGCTGATTGAGAAGCCCAACAAGCCTTGTCAGAATGTCCATAAAGCTGGCATTTAGAGCATCGAAGGGGATTGGGGATATAAGGTCTGACATTAAAAATTTCATACTCAACTTAGACACTCGAGAGGAGTGTGACCCTGCCAAATGTTAAAACAACTGTAGCAGCCTTCTTCCTCATGCCTCCGCCCTCATGCCTTCCGCAAATCTTGTAATAAAGCGAGCATCAATGACATCTTGTTCAGTAAGTTCACATACAATATCGTCCTCTTCCATTACCATGAGGTCCTTGCAGGTGAAAACTCCTCTGTAGGAATTCATGGAATGTGGGATCCTTGGCTTAACATCGTAGCAGTGAAACTTATGGATCTTGAGCAAATCTTTAACCTGGTTTGAAATTAGTGTCTTAATGAGATGATCTCCAGAAGCAAATTTTTTTTACCAGTTCAACTTCACCAGACCAGCCATCAGTCACCTTCTTGATAAGAAAACGACTGAGAGCAGCCAATGAAGTTAAACCAACAGCATGTAACTGTACAAACAGCACATTATGTACAGGGATGGCTAGCGGGGATCGAGTCTGCGGGCGGACATTCTGTAAGTCAGTCCTTGTAGTAGTCCTAGGATCGTCGAGCCTCCACCCTCCCTAAGGGAGAGAGGGTCAGCAAGGGTGTCCGATGTAGTAACCACCTCCCTCTTACGAGGGAAACGGAAAGAAAGAGAAAGACAACCAAGAGACAAGATACTCAGGGACTAAACATTTAAGTCTAATACCACCCTCTCAAACTACTCTCGGGAGGACAGGTCTGTGTTTATTCACACCCCAGAGCGATCAGTGTGGGTACAATCCAGAGGTAAGTAAGCGAAGGTAATCTTAGGAATAGATACAAACACCTATCGTATCTCTAAACAGGGAAGGGAGGAAAATGAGTTCTAGCTAACCTAACTTTAAAAAGCGTCTTAGTGGCGAACAACAAAAACTAAAGCCGGTGAGGCAGCCCTATGGCTAAAGGAGAGCTCAGTGTAGACGACCCCTCTCTCCACTACCATGCATTAAAGTGGCAAAATGAATATTAAAGCTCGAGATGAGGGTTCTTTGAGGAAACATTCTATTTGTAACTCCATGACTGAGAGAGAGAGGAGGAAATATCTGCTAAAGGCATCCATATGAAGGAA
>JAGKTI010030836.1:0-12286 GCA_018397915.1 Birgus latro
ATATATATATACACAGTATATATGTATGTATCTGATTTTTTAATGGTTTAAACATTTACGAAAGTGAAGAAATGATTATACACTGAAGTATCTTCCTAAAATATAATACATGTGCTTGGAGGGTAAGGGGTTCAATACTGGACTGGTGGGAGGGACTCAGGGAGTGCTAACGGTCCACGGAGGGCGCAATACTTGCTTTGCACCGGGCGCTGGCAACTAGCGCTACGCCACATGGAGAAAGAAACAGGAAGGACGGGAAAGGGATGTGGGGAGAGGGGAAAGGGATGTGGCATGTGGGGAGGGAGGTAAGCGGTACTGAGGAGAGAGAGAAAATGTGGAGTAGAGGAAACGTGTGGTAGAGGCAGGGAGTAGGGGGGGTGTTGAGGCGGTAACCCTTAGATGAGGTCAGGCAGGCAGGCAGATAGAGTGAGGCAGTGTGAGGCAAGCCACGCCAGGACACTGATCTCTATCCTGCAGCCTCTGTGCTATCTCACCTCTGCCATCACCACTGCCATCTTTTCTGCCTCCTCCTTTCTACCATCAACATGAACGTCAAAATCGCAGCAGCAGTAGTGATCCTCCTACTCGCCTGTGGCTTGGCATTGGTAAGTTCATTTTCACACTAATATTATTCGGTAAGTCTTGTGCATGAATCAGAATTAGCTACTTCACTCCGAACAATTTTCGTGTCATAGTAACTGAAAAAAAAAAAAAAAAAAAAAAAGGTCCATCAGTTATTCTAATTTTTTGCCTAATGAACTTGCCTACTCAGAGACACCCACTGCATGGCCTGAATCATTGCTGACGAAGCTCGAATATTCAAATTGTACTCTGCTATCTGGGGGAGACTATAGTCCCCCCAGATAAACTTCCTATAACTCTACGCCCATGTCACTAATTTGTCCCCTTTGACCCCCACAGACCGCCTCTTGCGACCCTCAGACACTAGCTATCGACGAGAGATTACGTGAGTATTTGACTTGGGTAGGGATACACAGACTTATGATCAGTTCCTTGTCGCTGCTTTTTTTCGTTTTTTTTTTTTTTCAGGGAGAAGAGACGCGTGAATA
The DNA here is from genome assembly GCA_018397915.1 of Birgus latro. Taxonomy (NCBI): domain Eukaryota; kingdom Metazoa; phylum Arthropoda; class Malacostraca; order Decapoda; family Coenobitidae; genus Birgus; species Birgus latro. The sequence goes on from JAGKTI010030836.1 coordinate 1,071, forward strand.
TTCTACTTTCTTGCTTTCTTGCCCTACCTGCAAAACAATATAACTTATCTATTTTATATTTCTCTCGTAACTAAGATCCATTTTGTGCAAGAAGATCAAGACAGGGAAATATTCTGTAGACTCTTTGTCCTTCCTACGAAAATACACCACAGTTACGACAAGGATTTAATCATAAGCTTGTTTGTGAATTCTGGACCTGACCTTCTTGAGGCCGTGTTCTTGTCAACGTAAGAGGCTTCCGAGCATCTTTAGCATATTTTTGCATGTGTCACTTTAATATTCCCGTGTATATGCAGTCTTTACCCAAAGCAGAGAGACAATTAACGTAAGACAGTGATAAGGTGTAATGTGTAAAATAAAACACTAATTAAAAAGTGTTACAGTGTCTCCTGGCTTCCGATGATACGATTGGTGTTACTGGGAGCACAGTGACTGGGAGTGTACAGCTTACTTTTCTGTGGCATGAATTACCGGTATGTGTTTGCGAGCTGTGCATTGAATATCATGTAATTCTGTCCTGTACTGCGGTTCGTTGTTTACTGAAGTGTTTGTGTTGTAGTGATTGTTTGCTTAGGCTTAAAGTTTCTTCTGCCTAATGGATGAAGAACTAAAAGCTAACAAACTTCTGAAAAAGCATTTAACGTATACTTAAGAGTACTCAGGGGGCAATGGAAGAATGGTATCTGTGTTCCTAGCTTAAAAGTGATGGAGAGGGAGGAAGTGTGTAGGAGGAACGAGAGAGAGAGGGTAATGTGTGTGTGTGTGTGTGTGTGTGTGCATCCGCCGTTAAGTGTTGTTATTCATCCATAATCAAAATTGTTCGTATTTTGAAACGTTCCTCTAATATCTTGTTTGTCTAATATAATTTTCATGTAAGACATTATTTTCCTGATATCCTGTTCTTCTGGTAATCTGTTCCTCTAATGCCTTGTTTTTTCCTCAGCGAACCTGGTGGCCGATATCCTTCCCGAAAAAAATGTGAGTTCTGTAATCGTTTACTATTGCAGTACCTGTGAAGTTGTAAGCACGGCAAGTAAACAGATGTGATTTATTTAACGTTATCAGAAGCAAACAGGTAAAATCAACCGTCATAAGTAAAATTTGTGCAACACATTTTATTCGTAAACTTGCGTAAACTCATCCATGTCATGAAGAAAAAGATAGCCAATAACAGATCTGTCTATCTGTATCTCCACTGCACCAACATGCGGTACTCTGCAAAGATTGTGTGTAGGGTGGGAAGTTCTTGTTCTTGTAAGTGTAACTATTGTGTTGGAGTGGCTTTGGATGTGTACGTAGTCCTGCCGGACGATTTCATTCATATTTGGAAAGACTTCTGGAACTGCTAGATTCTTCTCAAAGCTGAATGTTAGCTAACCTATGCAATAATTAACAAAGTGGAAATAATATCGTATCATCCGGAAATGATAATATCCTTAGTCTGAAGTAGCATCAAAAGTCCAAACACTTGCAGAGGTTCATTTTACCGGCCTATCACCACCACTTGTTCTCACGGGCTTTATATGCCAAGAGAACAAGAGAAAGCATTGATTATTTTCCGCCTAGCATGACATTCTCATCCACTAACAACACTTGTTCCTCAACTGTCTGTACTTTGTTTCTGTGGGTGCCTTTTATCTCCAAGGTTTATTTCTCTCTTTTTTTTCTCTCTCTCTATGTATGTATCTATCTATCTGTCTATCTATCTATCCATCCATCCTTTCTTCTTTTCTTTTTTCTTCGCTTCCATGCTCCCTTTTCCCCCTTCATCTTCCTTACTTCCATTCTTCCGCTCCATTCCTTCCGTTTGTCTTGATTTTTCGTCTTTTCCCTTCCTCCTCCTTGCTTCCTGTCTAGTCCCAATTCTTTCTTGCATTCTTCCTAATTACTTTTTTTCTTAAATTTCCCACCTTCTTACCTCTCTTCCTTCCAACCTTCCATCTCTGTTTGACTTCTCTCCATCTCTCATTTCCCCTTCCCCATCTCTCACTTACCTTGTTACATATTTCATTTACCCCCTCAGTCTCAAACATACCTCCCACATCTCATTCATCTCTCTTCTTCTCCCACCTCTCCCCATCTCTCATTTCCTCTCCCCATCTCTCATTTACTTCTCCCCGGCTCTCATTTACCTCTCCCATCTCTCATTTACCTCATCTCTCATTTACCTCCTCCGTCTTTCATTTACCTCTCCCTATCTCACATCTCTCATTTACTTCTGCCTATCTCTCATCTCTCCCCATCTCTCATTTACCTCCTTATTTCTCATTTGCCTCTTCCATCTTTCATTTGCCACCCTACCTCTCATTTGCCTCCTCCATCTTTCATTTACCCCTCCTCGTCTCTCATTTACCTCCTTGTCTCTCATTTACCTCTCCTCATCTCTCATTTACCTCTCCCCGTCTCTCCAGCGCCCCGTCAGGATGGTACTGCACGACAACGAGCGACTGTGGGCTGGAGGCAATATGAGCTACAGACTGGACTTCGACACCGACAACAATGTTTATGGTACGTGCAAGTAGCCTCGTCACTCGTGCGGTATACACACACACACACACACACGCACACACACACACACACACACAGCGAACACTGATTCCCCTGAAATACTGCCTGTGATGGATGAAACTTTATATAGAGATGCATCAGGTGTGTTTACTGGGAAGATATAACAGCTTTGGCCTACTTGAACTCGCTTCACACATACAGGCGTCATTGTGTGTGTGTGTGTGTGTGTGTGTGTGTTGTGAAGCCTTCTTCAGGTATGAGAAAGATGGTCCAAGTTTAAGTTGAGAGTGTTGTATTTTCAGACAAATGTTTCAGTGTGTAGGTATATATTTTTCACTTGAATATCTCATGGTACTAAAAAAAAAAAAAATGCTTTTGATGTGCAAAAATGTACCAGATAGTTACGGGATCTGCTCATAAAACACCCAGTTCATATAGCAAACCTTCAAGTTAGGTCATGTTAAGTAGGGCTATTAAATCTGTATTCTCGTCGGTTAAGGAAGCTCGCTAACACTTTTTGCTAAGCGATTTATTTTATTACACAGTCTTTTCTTCTGTTACATAAATCCTTCCAATATCGCCATAGTCTGCACAAGTAAGCTACAAAATTACAGTAACCATCCGGATCCAAAAATAATAGTTGAGGAAGAGGTGCTAGGGAGTCTCCTAACCCGACAAGGTAACGGTCCCTAGTGATTGGGCAGTCAGAGTCATGCTGCAACCCACACGGGAGATTCGGAAGTGAATGCACATGTGAAAACTGTACAAACACTGAGTGAATGTTCGTGAGGTCGAATCCATGAAGTAATAACTCCTTTGATCTCTTTACTCAGAGGATGTATTTTTTCTTGATAACTTTAGACGAGTGCATTCAGCACTGAAAAAATCAAGCAAAGGGATTACATTCATCATCATCATCATCCCGACCTCTGTTTCCATCTTATTCCACTAATCCCTTCAGTACAAGACGTCTTTCCTTCCCTATGATTAATAAAAGTATTTGGATAATCCTCTCACCTTCCCTTTCAGTGCGGGACGTCATTAATGCAGCCATTGATAAGATCAACGAGGTAGAGTGCGTCCACATCTCTCCTGCCGGGAACGCCACAACAGACTACGTGTCCTTCAGATTGGGTGAAAATTATTCCTCGCACACAGGCAGGCAGGGGGGCGTCCAAGTTCTCACTGTCGATCCGGATTTAATTCAAGTCGGATCCGTTATGCACGAACTGTTACACGCACTAGGTAAGAAGCCGAAAGATCACACTGTCTCGAAACTGTGTCGAGAGTTACGAACTGTTGCACGCACTAGTTAAGAAGCCGAAAGATCACACTGTCCCGAAACTGTGTCGAAAGTTAAGTCGAGCTTCTGGTAAACCAATAAGTAATAACCAACCGGGCTGAAATTTTGCATAATTAGTTGAGGAATTTATATGTGTAAAGAATTTACTGGCACTGACAATGCCTTCTTAACCTATGATGGTTTAGTGTTGAGAAATTACTATACCCATTTGACTGACAGCTTTATCTTGCACATGGATCTGATACTCCCAGAGATGGTTGGAGGTTAACAGACAACGTAATACCAAAAAGTAGACAGGTCTCTGCAACCCTTGTGTGTACTCGACTATAGAGGCCTAGCTTCGATCTCCAGTATCGTGAATGGGGAGGCGAGTAATATTTCTACAATACCTACCAGTATACTGTACCAGTAAAGTGAGCATTGTGAGCGCGTGACGAGCGAGCGAGTGTTTGTACACACGCCTATCGTCATAATTTCATCTTGGTGCAAATTTCCAGCACTTCTGGTGAGGTACCGATAGTAGAACAATAGCAGAAGAAAAATAGCAAAAATATTTACTTTCTCACGTTTCTCTCTCTCTCTCTCTCTCTCTCTCTCTCTCTCTCTCTCTCTCTCTCTCTCTCACACACACACACACACACACTCATGCACGCACACACTCACGCACGCACACTCATGCACGCACACACTCAAGCAAGCACACAATCACGCACGCACACACACTCAAGCACACACGCACACGCACGCGCGATCAGCATATGAAAAACAACTCATACCTCGCATGTGTCACGTTCATAGTGCTTTAAATTGATTTCACAGTGGAACATGTCAACTGATGCCCTTGGTAAATTCCTTTGGAAACCTGGGATTCCAAGGGGTTTCTTTGGTCTCATGAGTAAGTATATAGCTAAAAACAAAATTTATTGAATATATCTACTACCTGCTGAAAGAAACTCTTCTCTATCTCACATAGTCGAAATGATATAAGCCTCTGAAAACTGTCGCGGTCGGGCGTGTCGTGTCGGGTCGGGCCGGGCGGGTCGTGTCCTGTCAGGCCGCTCATTTCTCAGCTGAAAGCAGACACAGAGTAAACATCGCTTTGCTACGCTTGCTCGATCGCTCGTAATAAGCGTTCAGTGCACACACCTACGCTTAATGATGTTTCTGACCATTTCAGTCTGAAAGCTCATCTTAGCTAAATGCTGTATAATCTTTTGGTAATAACTAGAAGCTATATGTATGGAGAAGGGAAGTGAAGAGATTGGTGAAGGACAGTAAGAAGAAAGTGGATGAAGAGTTTGAGAGGAATCTGAGTGTAAAATGGAGGGAGAGTAAGAAATTGTTTTGGAAGGAGTTAAAGAAAGGAAGACAGTGTGAAAGGGGATATAGTAGGGGAGTGAAAGATGGGAATAATAGATTGCTGGTGGAGAAAAGAGAGAAACTGAGGAGATGGAAGGAGCATTTTGAGGATTGTTGAATGTAGAGAGTGAGAGCAGTGCGAATATAAGTGGTTGGGAAATGGCTGGGAGAAGAAGGGGTGAGAGGAGGGAGGAAGAGATCAGTAGGGCAGAAGTAGTGGAAGCAGTGAAGAAGATCAAGATGGGAAAGGCCCCAGGAATTGATGGAGTGTGTGGTGAAATGCTGAAGTATGGGGGTGAGATTGTTGTGGGGTGGATATGGAAGTTTTGTAGATTAGCTTGGGAAGAGGGAAGGGTTCCAGAGGACTGAAAATCAGGTATAATTGTTCCTTTACACAAAGGAATAGGGGAGAGAGAAGTATGTGGTACCCATAGGGGAATTTGCCTTCTTAGAGGGACTGGAAAAATATATAGTAGAATACTCATTGATAGGGTTAGGCATATAACAGAGGAGCTAGTTGGAGAAGAACAAGGGGGATTTAGGAAGGGAAAAGGGTGTGTAGATCAGATATTTGTTCTAAGATATTTAGTGGAGAAGTATCTAGAGAAGGGAAAGAAGGTGTATGCTGCCTTCACGAACTTGGAGAAGGCTTATGACAAAATAGATAGTCAAGGTATGTGGAAGGTATTAAGAATATATGGAGTCGAGGGGAAGTTGTTGAGTGCTGTGAAGAGTATGTACGAAGGATCTAGGGCTACTGTGCGAGTGGCTGGTGAGCTGAGTGAGTTCTTTGATCTGAATGTGGGACTGAAACAGAGTTGTGTGATGTCTCCATGGATGTTTAATATATACATGAATGGGGTTGTAAAGGAGGTGCAAGGTATGGCAGTGGATGTGGGGGTGGCTCTAATGAATAAGGGTGAGATATGGAAGATTCCGGTGTTGTTGTTTGTGATGAAACAGTATTGTTGAGTGAAAATGAATGGGAGTTGCAAGGTTTGGTGAATGAATTTGGGACAGTGTGTAAGAAGAGGAATTTGAAAGTCAATGTAAACAAGAGTAAAGTTATGGTGTTTGAGAGGAATGAAGTCACAGAATGCACAGTGAGGTTGGATGGTGAGGATATGGAAAATGTGAGTGCATTCAAGTACTTGGGTAGTGTGATGAGTAAGGATAGAAGTTTGAGGGATGAAATACTTGAAAGGGTACAGCAGGGAAGGAAGGTTGTTGGTTCACCGAAAGCGGTGATGAGAAATAGGGAGGTGTGTATGGAAGTCAAGAAGTCACTGCATGATAGTATTGTGATCCCTACCCTGATGTATGGAAGCGAGGCATGGACCTTGCTAGAGGGGATTAACAGTGGAAATGAGTTATTTGAGGGGAGCATGTGGAGTGACATGGAGGGACAGGTTGACGAATGAAGAAGTGAAGGAACGTTGTGGGGTGGATGTGGATGTGGTTGAGAAGATTAGGAGAAATACACTGAGGTGGTTTGGACATGTGGAGAGCATGGAGAATGAAAGACTGACTAAGAGGGTGTATGTAGGTAAGGTGGAGGGAGGGAGAGGGAGGGGAAGACCGAGGATGAGGTGGAGGGATGGAGTTGAAAGGTATATGAGAGAGTGGGGAGAGAGCTGGGGGGAGGGTAGGCAAATGGTGGGTGACAGAGCGACTCGGAGGCGTTTTGTCTGCGGCCACCCTTTGCGGGATTAGGGCGTCGGGCTATAGACAGAGATAGATATAAGTATTAGCTGTCTGTGCCTTTATGTCTATTCTTTCACTAATCTGTCTTTATCAAGCCACTGGTTTATGCTTCTTACCATCGGTCCATCTATTTTCTCAATATTTATCTGTCCACCCGTCCCAGGGTTCGGTCATGAGCACAACCGCCTGGACCGGGACCTGTATGTGACAGTGGACTTCAGTAATATCAAAGAGGAGGCCAGGCACTTCTTCACCAAGTACACGTGAGTCACCAGAACAGCGAGGCAGAAAGAAAGAAGGGGAGAGGCAAAAAAGCAGACTGGAGGGAGACAGGGAGGCAGGGAAAGGAAAGAGAGACTGGGAGGCAGACGGGAAGAAAGATAGGAAGGCTGGTAAAGGAAAGGCGGCAAGGAGAGATAGGGAAGCAAGTAGGAAGAGAGACAGGGAGATATGCAGAGAAAGCGGGAGGCAAACAGGACGAGAAAGAGAGGGTGGGGACAGACAGGATGAGAGAAAGGGAGGTAGGCAGGAAGAGCGATAGGGAGGCAAGTAGGAAGCGAGATAGGAAGGCAAGCAGGAAGAGGGATAGGGAGGCAGGCAGAGAGACACTAAGAGGAAGGGAGGCAGAAAAGAAACGAACGGGATAAAAGGCAGGTAAGAGTGACTGTGTGTGGGAAATAAGCAGGTACGCAGGGAAGATAATAAGCCAGGGAGGCAGACAGGGATGGAGTAAGGGGCACAAGGCACGCGTGGAGAGACTACTAGGAATTTAGGCAGGCAGCCAGGCAGGCAAGGGGCTATGGTAGATAGGAGAACGAGAGGACGGAGAGACAGACAGACAGAGGTAACAAGGTAGGAAGAGTTTTGCAATGGGGAAAGACAGTGGATGATAGACAGCAAGAGGTAAGAAGGAGGAGGCAGAGATGGGAAGGATGGGGAAAGTAAGGGGAGAAATACAGGTGGGGAGAGTTAGGGCAGGAGTAAGCAGGGGCAGGTAAGTACAGAAGAGAGAAAAGCAGAAATGGTATGCAGGCAAGAAGTACAAAGATAAGACAGTAATAATTTAGGGTGTTGTATTCAACTTAAGATACTCATGGTTTATTCCTCTTTCAGAGCCGAGATTCAAAAACAGAAATATAAATTTATCACCTGCTTTTGTGACTAAGATTTATTTATGAAAGAAGAATAAGAGACATGAAAAGATTATGTGCCCCCGTTTCCTTCTCCTTCATTCAACAGCAAACCGGGGATACCATGTGAAATTAATCATAAGTTTGTTTATAGATACATCCAAACACCTCTTACAAAGGCACTGTTTTATTTTGTACAGGCCAGACAGTGGATTTGAGGGTGAAGTGGAAGAATACGATTACACAAGCATCATGCACTCCACGTCAATCTGGTCCAGCGAAGTCAACATCGACATCTCCAAGCCGGTCATATGGAGAAATGATGGAGAGTTAGGTGAGCAACAAAGGGATAAAGCTGACATGTGTGAATTATTATTTGATCAGTTGACTAAGCATGCTGCTGATAGTCCTCCCACTGTTATACTTTCTCTGTCCTTGTTTCTGGATCCTACTTCACCCCATCCTTAGGTAAGGACAAGGGGGAAGGATGATGATGATGATGGTGATAAAGAGGAGGAGGAGGAGGATAATGATGATGAGGAGGAGAAGGACGAGGATAATGATGATAATACCCCATTTTGTTTTAATGGGGAATAGGGTGATGATGGTGGTCGAGGTGTTGGCGAAGATGATGATGATTGATGACGATGATGATGATGATGATGATATATGTAATGTCAACAGTTCCAGCAATACCTTAATTTACTATAATAATCCTCCAAACTGGTACAGTCCAATCTCGCTGTATGATGGATTGCTTTACTATCATTCACTTAGTCGATCATAAAGAAGCTATGCCACTTCCGTACTTAGCGACTGCGAATCTGCCTATACGATCCGAATTACCCCCCTATATGGTTCCAGTGCATCTGCATGGTGGAAGAAGCCCCTGGGAACGAGCTTTATTTGTGCTAAAGCTGTTCCTGTAAATTGATCGTAAAGAGAGGATGGGGTACAAGGTGAAGGAGCCATTCAAAGCTAGCATGGACTGGTGTGACCAGTTCAAGGCTCGTGCTGGTTTAAAGAACATAATGTTGCATGGTGAAGCAGCCAGTGCCGACCAAGATGTGGCTGAAAAGTTCCCGGAGCTACTCAAAAAGCAGTTTGAGGAAGGTGGTTATATTGCAAAGTAAGTGATCAGCTTCAATGAAACTGGACTTTTTTGGAAATGAATGTCAAAGAAGACTTTCATGAGTGAAAAGAATCATGCGCCTGGTTTTTAAGGCAGCGAAGGACTGCCTGACGCTCCTCAAGGGGGTGAACGCTGAGGGCGACCTCAAGCAAAAGCCCTGTTTATTTACCACTTGGAGAATCCTAGGACAATGGCCGAGTATGTGAAAGCGACCCTTTGGGTGATACGTAAGTCAGACCCCAAAGCGTGGCTCAACGCATCCCTCTGCTGATTCTCTGTTGCTGACTACGACTGCCAATCCCCTATACTTTGGGATTACGCCACTAGGAACAGCTTAGCTAATTGGTTTCACCTGGTGGTAGATAATGCTCCTAGTCATCCCTCCAGCATGGAAGACTGGGTCAGTAATAATGACGTGGTTTTTTCCTCGCACATCACCACTATGCTCCAGCCGATGGATCAAGAGGTAATAGCAATGTTAAAGGTATACTGCATGTGATGCACAATGGACCAGCTGGTGAAGGTTAGTGACTCTGGGGACAGGAACTCAGTCTAAGCCTTCGGAAGAATTATAACAAAAAACATTGTTGACAATATCATAGCAGCATGGAAGGAGAAGGACCACTCTGAATGGGGGTTTGGCGTCAGCTATGGCCTGAGTGCGTGCACTCGTTCCACGAGTTTCTTATGGTAAAGGAACTTCAGAGCGGACATGCTGGACCTGTACCGCGAGGCAAGGTTCCACGACGGACAAAGAGAATGCCCAGGAAGTGCTTGACAGCCACAGAGAGGAGCCCTCTACTGAAGACCAAGGAGAAGAAGGCACCAATGTGAATCCTTGATCTTAAGACACTGAAGAAATTTTTGGCAATGACGGACCGGGCCATGTCATTCATCCAAGAGAAGGATCCCTACCTTGCCAGGAATGACACAACTTGCCATGAATTTGAATGGATCTTCGTACGTACCACGAGCTACTTGCCCAAAAGCAGAGGGCTGCAAGACAAGCAGCCATATCATTATTCTTTCAGCCCAGGCCATCCACCTGTTTGGAAGAAGAACCAAGGCCCTCCAACAGCAGAACATTGATGCACCGCCCTACTTCCATTTTGTCTGCCTCCTCGTGCTCACTGCCTATTACTCCTATCTACCCCCCCCCCCCTCGCCTCTCTGGATCGCTTCCCCTCATCGTTCATTACCCTCCTGATGACAACGAGTGAGTGCCAGGGATACGAGCTAGCACCCATCCTTGGACAGGGACCCATGGTGAAGATCTGGACTGGCTAAGGAACCACTTTAGGTGAACTGAAAACTTTTTTCTTTTTTACTTCTTTGGGTGGCTGACCCTTGACCAAAAACATATCCCCACCGAAACCATGTTATAATGACATCACTAAACAATCAGTCACTATATGATGGGTTGTCACTTGGCATAACCTAACTGTATAGAGAGTCTTTTTCTTTTTTCTATGCAAGGAAGAAGGAACCAAAGGCTACGGGCCCGCACACTATTCCTTCCAAGAAAAGACAAAAACAATATGAAAGAGAGCCAAATTCAAGATCCGTTCATTTGGAGATTCCTGGACGCACTGTGTTTGAAAGACTGGAGATCATAGGAAGCAGGGAATACAGACAGAGGAAGACAGTTCCAGAGTTGACCAGTTGCATAAACGAAGGACTGGGAGTAACGGTTAACTCTTGCATTAGAGAGTTGGGTGCTACGTGCCCGTCGTAGAGGTGGAGGGATGCAAGCAGACAGCTCAGAGGAACAGTGGCTGTTGAAGTAGCGATAGAAAAGAGATAAAGATGCAACAATGTGGCGAAGAGACAGAGGCTGAAGGGAATCAGTATGAAGAGGAGAGTTAATGAGACGAAAAGCCTTTGACTCCACCCTATTGAGAAGAGCTGTATGTGGGGAGCCTCTCGACACATGAGAGTTGTACTCCATACAGGGGCGAATAAAACCAGTGTACAAAGTCAACAACTGTACAGAGGTAAAGAAAGTTCGGAGACGGCTTAGCACACCTAATCTCTTTGAAGCAGATTTCACAGGATCTATCTATATATCTATTGCCAGACG
>JAGKTI010030839.1:0-12285 GCA_018397915.1 Birgus latro
AAAAAATAAAATAATATCGAACTCCACAGAACGTGGAATTCTTAATAGTGACTAACATGCTGAGAAGCTGAGAGAAAATATGCCAGCCTTAATGCCTTCTCATCTCAAACATTCTTACTAGGATTTTGCTGCAGCTCGCGCCACCTTTGCTTTCCATTCACCGCTGCAAGTTAATTACAGTATTTTCATACCACTCAACTAATTTGTCCGTTTAAATGAGTTGAAGATTCCACAAAATAAAACAGATAACGTTAAATTGGTTTGTCTTTTCTACATTGCCTTGGTAAAACTGTGTAGAGTAGAGTACTTTTGTATCATTAAAATTACTTCACTATTATCTAATCCTTTCTTGCTCCATCATAAGCGTAGTGACCTAGGGTCAGGCTACGCCTACGGCTTTGGCATTAAAAGCGAGAGTGACCAATTGCTTTTCCCTGAGCAATATGTGAGATATAAACCTCAACCATCCCTCAGATGTAAACCTTGTTGAGTCACATCCAGTTGGAATGCCTTAACCCACTAGACCACCAGGCATCCAGTTAATTATATGGTTACCACCCTACGTCGAAGTGAATAGTTTTCTGGTCTGCAGGAAATTGTTTGGCTTGCCATTAACTTTAGGACCACCTAAAGGTAAGACAATAGTGAGTGGATACTGGTGTCCCACTTACCAAAAATCTTGTCAAGGGAGGCGTCCCGTCGACGTATGGGTATGTCATGTCGCAACGTTTTGTCACAGCTACACCCATCGACGTACGGGTGCGTCGCGCAATTGCAAGGGTCATAATCTGCACTATTTTCAAGTTTCATGGGTGATTTTTGGTAGGCATATGTGGGAGACCTTCCTCTATCTGCTGTCAAGTGGGGATACTGCCTGGCCCCACCTAACCCCTCCCTCCCCCCCACACTCGGCAATTCACCTGTTAGCAGTGGCCTGCCCAGTAAAGACATGTTGCCCCATGGTCTCTCCAATGACAAAATTCGTGGTAAAAGTGATTCCTGAGGTGGAGGACAAAGAAATAAAGAAGCTAGAGCAAGAAACAAACAGAAGTGATGAGGTGGTAATGTTGTAAAGGAAGGTGCCATATGTGGATGTGTTTGATGACGGAACAGTGCTTCACTTGCCTATATAAATGTGTGAAAACCAATATAGTCACTACACATAAATTCGTACCAAATAAATAAATAAATACGTAATTTAAAGTGGCTTGAATTAGTTAACCCTTCTATAGTTCGTTTTCTTTAGCCAGGAACCCTGAGAAAGAGGGAAAACATTAGGCTGACTCATCACCTGTAGCACCATTTATAGCCTCAGGAGGGCGATTTCTTTATGAATTCTCGATGTTTCTCACCAAAAGCGAAGGTTTGAGCCCCCCCCAAAAAAATCCGAAATTACTCGGGACTGGGGGGTATCAGAGGTGGGAAATCGGTCGGGACATGACGGGTTAATTGATTAATTTGACACTGATTAATTTACTCCCAAAGTACCAAGACAAAACATATCTTAGTAAAAATTTATATTAATATTTACAGAAGCTTGAACCATACCAATTCACATTATTAAATTGGTCATTTTTTTTTCCTTTAACCAAACAATGACCCTATGCAACTTGACTTAACTGGTTTAAACTTGGGTTACTTTCATATCACATCAGCACATGACCCAGTAATAGTAGTTATTATATATCAGCAACACCATGATAAATGGAAGGCGAAGGTGGCTTGAGATAAATTCTGACCAGAATGTTATGGTGCGGCAGTCGAGATGGCATGTTTTATCCTGCATAATCAATAATCAGTTTTCTCCCCGTGGTGTTTGATTATTTAATATGTAATATATCCTGATAGTTTATGATACCAGTTCTATAATTCTGAGATAACAATGAGGAAGAAGTAAGAGGGACCACTGTGCAATATGGACGAATGCATGGGTATTTCATCGGAGAAGTTTGTTTATATTCTGCAGCTTGAGGGAAAAGTAACATTAAAATGTTGTGTTGTGGTGGTATGGTCTATGGTCTTTAGGAGAATGTAATAATATTATTAAAATTTATACTGTTCATCTATGTACGTTAAATTTATACCAAAATGAGTTGTCTTATTACAGTACCACGCTCCTGTCACATGACTAGTCAGTTTGTTCATTATATTTACAGCCCACAGAAGGGATAAAATAAGCCTTTTTGGCTGGTTGCTTTTGTTAATGATTTTATTTTTTTATTTTTTTGAAATAACAGAACAGAGGAAGGAAAAACAAATGAATAAAAAAAAATCCATACACAAGATTACTGGTGCACTCCATGTATGAAAAGTCTGTAACAGCTGGACATGAACAGCTGTAGGTTGAAGTTTGGAGGGAAACAACTCTGGGGAAGTGGGTTCCAGAGAGATGCAGTTCGGGGAATAAAAGAATTCTGATAGGCAGAAGCTCTGCAAAATGGCTGTGTGACATTCCAGTCATGAGCGCTGCCAGATGCCCGTGTAGCACGAGGGAAGGCATAGAGAGGTGACATAATGGACGCAACTTCGTCTGAGCATTTGCCATAAAAATATCTGTAATATAATGCAAGGAAGGCAACATTCCTTCTAACTCTTAGGAGAGGTAAATTTTTTTATAATAGCAGGGTTATTAATAATTCCAACAGCTTTCTTCTGAATTTTGTCTAGTTGTTTTCATGCAACCTCTCCATATCCACTCCACAAGGGTGAGCAATATTCAAGCTGAAAGCACACATTACTCTTGTAAATTATAGCTATCTGCTCATCAGTGATGAAGTTACGGACTCTATTTAATAATCCAAGTTTCTTTGAGGCGGTTTTAGCAAGTGATCTGACATGAGAGGTCCAGCTGAGGGCACTGTTAAGTGAGACGCCGAGAATTTCAATACATTTGGAGACGGGAATATTAGTAGTATTGAAGGTAATATATGAATCAGGCAATATCTGTCTGTTAGTAAGTTGTATATATTTGGTTTTACTAGCATTAAAGGAGACAAGGTTGTTTTGTCCCCATTCACTGATCATAGATAAGTCTTGATTTATGGAGATGGTTGTGCTGAGTTGAGAATTGGAGATATCAGACTTTGTATATGGGTGTCTGAGTGTGAATGAACTGTGACGTGTTGAATCATCGCATATGAATGGATGGGATTGTGGGTGACAGATAAGAGATCATTAACATGAACCAGGAACAGGGTTGGTGTCAGAACTGATCCCTGTGGCACGCCGGTGTTGAGTGGAAATTGGAATACACATAAACTACTTTTACTCTTATTTTTCTGTCGCTGATATAAGGCAAGCGGAGGAACAAAAGACGTTAGTCCATACCAAGGGAGTTTGGACAGCAGAGAACGATGCCATACTCCGTCGAAAGCCTAAGAAATATCAAGTGCTACTGTGTGACTTTCTCCATATAGGTCGATTGATTGTTGGATGGTATGAGTCTGGAGATTGCGTATGTTAATGGTGGATCGTTCGTGGTGAAAACCATATTGTTAATCGCTAATTAAGTTGTTGGATTCAAGGTGTTTAACAATGTGCTTATTGATTAAAATTTCAAATACTTTACCAAGAGAAGATGTGACAGCTGTTGGTCTGTAATCAGAGGGGTCAGAGGAACTTCCTTTCTTTGGAATTGGGTGGATATTGGCTTCTTTCCATGAATTATGGAATGAAGAAGTACGTATGCATAGTCTGAATAGTTTAGCAAGAACAGGTGCGAGTTCTGGGGAACTCCTTTTCAAAACAATTGGAGGAATTCCATCTGGGCCTGGAGCTTTGTTGGTAGGTAAATTGTCTAGGATGGATTTTACGTATCATGTCTGTATTTTAAGTGGAAAAATTTTGGGAGAGTCAAGTTCTAGTACTGGAACGTTCTGACTGAATTCCTCTATGGTAGAATTTCTGGCAAATGTACTGGCAAAGATATCTGCTTTCCTGTGAGGGTCATTTGTAATGTTGCCGTCTGAAGATTTTATTGGGGGAATGGATGATGGCTTGTTAAAGTTATTATTGAAAGAATTAAGAGTTGACCAGAATATTCTATTGTCATTAGGGTTGTTAAGTAGTTTTGATGCTTAACCCGCCGAGTCCCAACGACGTACAATGCACGTCGCTACTTTTTTCCACGGACAGACCCAACGACGTGCATCGTACGTCACGCAATTGCAAGGCCCATTGTGTGCATATTTTTCAACATTCGTGGGTGATTTTTGGTAGGCTTATGTGGGAGACCTTCCTCTACCTGCTGTCAAGCAGGGATACTGCCTGGCCCCTGCTAACCCCCCTTCCCCCCCCCCACACTGGGCAATTCACCTGTTAGCTGCAACATAGCCAGTAAAGGTATGTTGCCCCACGGTCTCTCCAATGACGAAATTCACGCTGAAAGTGATTCCTGAAGTGGAGGACAAAGAAACAAAGGAACTAAAGGTAGAAACAAACAGAAGTGATGAGGTGGTAATGCCATAAAGGAAGGTGCCATATACTGGGGTTTTGGATACGTGAACAATGCTTATAAATGCCTATATTACTGTGTGAAAACCAATATAGACTTGTACTATACATAAATTCGTACCAAATAAATAAAACAAATATGTAATTTAAAGTGGCTTGAATTAGTTAACCCTTCCATAGTTGGTTTTTTTTTTTAGCCAGGTACCCCGAAAAAGAATGAAAACGTAAGGTTGAGTGACACCTGTATCAACATTTTTTTAAACTCAGGATCGCGATTTCACTATGAATTTTCGATGCTTCTCATCAAAAGCGAAGGTTTCAGCCAAAAAACAAAAAGTCGAAAATCGGTCGGGACCAGGGGGTAGGCTGGGTAAAAAACCGGTCGGGACCGGGTGGGTTAATTGTGAAGAAAGTTTGATTTAGCGAGATTTATTACAGCTTTTGCAAGGTTTCTAGTAATTTTAAATTGACAGAGTGATTCAGATGTTTTTTTATTTTAACCCGTCCAGTCCCGACCGGTTTTCTACCCAGCCTTCCCCCAGGTCCCGACCGATTTTCGACTTTTTGTTTTTTGGCTGAAACCTTTGCTTTTGGTGAGAAACATCGAAAATTCATAGAGAAATCGCGATCCTGAGGTAAAAAAATGTTGATACAGGTGTCACTCAACCTTATGTTTTCCTTCTTTTTCAGGGTACCTGGTTGAAGAAAACGAACTATGGAAGGGTTAACTAATTTAAGCCACTTTAAATTACGTATTTATTTCATTCATTTGGTACGAATTTATGTGTTGTACAAGACTATATTGGTTTTCACACAATAATATAGGTGTTTATAAGCATTGTTCACTCACCCAAAACCCCAGTATATGGCACCTTCCTTTACGACATTACCACCTCATCACTTCTGTTTGCTTCTACCTCTAGCTTCTTTGTTTCTTTGTCCTCCACCTCGGGAATCACTTTCACCCTGAATTTCATCATTGGTGGGGCAACATACCTTTACTGGCTAGGTTACTGCTAACAGGTGAATTGCCCAGTGTGGGGGGATGGGGGAAGCGGGGGGGGTTAGGTGGGGCCAAGCAGTATCCCCGCTTGATAGCAGGTAGAGGAAGGCCTCCCACATATGCCTACCAAAAATCACCTGCGAATGTTGAAAAATGTGCACACAATGGGCCTTGCAATTGCGTGATGTACGATGCACGTCGTTGGGTCTGTCCGCAGAAAAAAGTAGCGACGTGCATCGTACGTCGGTGGAACTCGGCGGGTTAAGTAAGCGTTATATGCCAATGACTTTTGGGCTGTTGCTCGTGGACAGTTGTTATCGAACCATTTTGGAAAGTTCGATCTTTTAGTGAACTGTTGACTTGGTATGAACAAATCCATACCAGCTAGTATTAAGTCACTAATATGGGACTGGGTAGAATTGGCATCACTAGGAAAGAAAGACTGCCACGGAATGTCAGCAAGATCATTTCTAAATCCATCCTAGTTTGCCCTATCAAAGTGCCATTTGGTCACCCTGACAGGTTCAGAACGGAGAGGTTTGGGAGGGGCTAACTAATGAGGTTTTAATGAGATTGTGGCCAGAGGATCCAAGTGGTGACAGTTCCTCTGTCCTGTATTGATCTGGATTATATATCACTACCTACACTGTAATTAGATCAATATATTGTACAGCATATTTATCATCTGCAATATCATCATATTGTTTGAAATTTTGATACTCTGTTAGTCTGCACTTTGATAACTGGACATGTTTGTTTGTTTTATAACAGAGTGATTGTTCCCCAATCTTACCAGTCTTCTTTGTACTCTCAAGTTTCTTTTTGTTATGATACGGTGTCCTGAGTACAATACTGTCAAAGCAGGGATACTAAGTAATTTGTACTAGCAAGGAGGATGATAATATTCCAAATGTAGGGACGGGTGTGGTTCGGGAGAGGGACGCCTTTATAACATTGGCATCAGTATGGCCGATCAGCTCGGTTTCTTAGTTATATAACACTGTGTAACAAACTTAAACCAAATTTTTGTTTACGTTGAATTTTACGCTATTTCTGATCAGTGTCAATGCGTAGATTCCGAATATGCTATTTGTTTTTGTGTAAATCTAGAGTTACAGGAATTATGCAACAACATATGTATCATACAAGGACAGTAACTGCAATTTGTTACCATTTTGAGAATGATGAGAATGTCAAAGAATTTATATATTTCCGGGTGTCTATTACGAATATTACTAGAAAATTAGCAAACAGTAACATCACAAGAAATGCAGGGCACATAGCATCAAGAAATACACTTTTGATCTTGACTTTCTTCTGTAGCTGTGATGACAATAGTGCAACAATCCCCAAACGTAATCGCCCATCATTGCCCCGTTCCACCTGCCCTGATATGTGGTTTCCATGAGCAGAGTGTCCTGGTGGAACCGTTCGCCATGCTCCTCGCTGACTGCACCCAAACTGCTTTTGAAAAAATCAAGGTGGGAATGGAGATAATGCAATCTGATTGACATCCTGCATCCAAGCCGGTGGAATGCGCCAATCACGTCATCGACAAGCTGTGAGGAATCTGGTCTCCTCTGGTTGCCGAGAAAACCTTCCCAACCCCTCTGAAACCATTCCAAGTGCGCACTTCATCATCGGTCATTTTACCCTGGAGTTCATGACTTGCAAGCATTCTTCGAACCTGCAGCCTAGTGAATATGCCAGCTGTCACCTTTGTCATGCTTAGCTTGGGAAACATTGATCGGATATGCAGAAAAGCACTGCCATCCTTGTTGATAGCTTTCACGAATTGTTTCACAAGACCTGGTTATATGTGTAGCAGCAGTAGCAATACTTTCTCTCTCGAGATCAGTAGAACTCTCAGAATGCTGCACGAGCATGGTGTGAGACTCTGTGAGAGGCCAGTCTTTCCCCACGAAACGTTCTGCATCGCTCCGGCTGTCCCACAAGCATAAAAAACATGAGTACTTCGTTTAAGTGCCTTGCATTCCAAGTAGGAACGAAATCATTTTGAAATCCCCACAAACCTCCCAGTTGTGATATGAGTACTTGATCTTTGTCAGACAAATCTTCACATATTCATAGCCTTCTTTCATTTCCGCAGAATATGCAACTGAAATTCATGAGAGTTTGTTGCTGTTATACAAAAGTACAGCTTTTAGGTTCTTTGCGGAACTGTCTATGAAGAGTCGCCATTCTGAGGCCTTGTAATCCACTCCCATGGCTTGGAACAAACCCTTAATATCGAAACAATAACACAACGAGGTTTCTTCACAAAATTTGAAGAAGGGTGCAAACTTGCCGTGGCGATTCCTATAATTCAACTTGCAAATGGGATCCAACAAGTTCCATTCACTTAGACGTGATGCCAGCAGCTCAGCATTGGACTTGGTGAGTCCTTAACCCGCCGAGTCCCACCGACGCACGATGCACGTCGCTACTTTTTTCCGTGGACAGATCCACCGACGTGCATTGTATGTTACTCAATTGCAAGGCCCATTGTGTGCACATTTTTCAACATTTGCGGGTAATTTTTGGTAGGTAAATGTGGGAGACCTTCCTCTACCTGCTGTCAAGCGGGGATACTGGCTGGCCCCACCTAGCCACCTTCTCTCCCCCCTCCCCCCACACTGGGCAATACATCTGTTAGCTGTAACCTGGCCAGTAAAGGTATGTTGCCCCACGGTCTTTCCAATGCCGAAATTCACGGTAGAAGTGATTCCTGAGGTGGAGGACAAAGAAACAAAGAAGGTAGAGGTAGAAACAAACAGAAGTGATGAGGTGGTAATGTCGTAAAGGAAGGTGCCATATACTGGGGTTTTGGGTGAGTGAACAATGCTTTTATCATCTATATTATTGTGTGAAAACCAATATAGACTTGTACTACACATAAATTCGTACCAAATAAATAAATAAATACGTAATTTAAAGTGGCTTGAATTAGCTGACCCTTCCATAGTTCGTTTTCTTTCGACCAGCCTGTAAAAGAAGGAAAACGTAAGGTTAAATGACACCTGTATTAACATTTTTAACCTCAGGAGGGCGATTTCTCTATGAATTTTCGATGTTTCTCACCAAAAGCGGAGGTTCCAGCCAAAAAAAAAAAGTTGAAAGTCAGTCGGGATCTGGGGGTAGGCTGGGTAAAAAAACGGTCGGGACTGGGCGGGTTAATCTCGGACCAAGTCATCCATTTCTTGCTAACTGGGAAACTGTGGAGTGTCTCCAGTACATTCTCCAACATACAGTTCATCATCGCTTCCCCTCCATCATCGACGATGTCCTCATGTCCGGAGACAATTCCCATGTCCGCAGGAGGGACTGGAATCACCAGCTCGTCGTTGTGAGGCACTGGAGAGATCGAAGAAGGCAAATTTGGATATACAATGTTCTTTCTGCCCTTAATGCTCTACACTATTCATATCAACCATGCAAAAATAACAATCGCTGTGGTGATTCGAAGGCTCTCGGCACACTCTTGGAACTGCGAAAGGCATCTTCTTTCTCGCTCCCCGTAACCAAGCTTCAAGCACAGAGCGACAGCTACCACAAGTGTAAAGCCCAATCCTTATCTTGCTCCCCCATTGCCATGTCAAAATAAGCTTTGTATGCACGAGCAAATTTGGTATCAATATTTTGTGTTTGATCATCTTCGGTCCAATATATTCTCCACAAACATAGCAAAATGTATTGGCTGTCAGCTTGCAAGAACGTCTACTGGTCATTCTCATCAACAGAAACACCTTTAGGAGCAGCTCAAAAACACGTCTACCAGCCAAACTAGCAACGTGAGACTAGCTCATGGAATGAACTAACTCGATCTACGTTGTATAACGCAGTAATGGTCATATCAGCGACATCTGTATGGACACAGATTGTATGTGTGTGTGTGTGTGTGTGTGTGTGTGTGTGTGTGACGCCGTAAGCGATACGTCAGCCTTTACATCGGCGCGTGGTAACAAGATTGGAAATAAATAATTACCAATTGTTGACAAAACCTAGAGATAGACAAACAAAACATACACCATTGGAATCAGCGTGGAAAACTGAGTCTAATAAGACCAAAAATATTGAATAATCTCCCTTATAGATGTTCTTTACACACCTAACAATCCAGTGGTAAGAACTATGGCGACTGATTTTCAAGGGTCTGAGGTCCTGCCGCCTTCCCGCATCCTTCCACGTCTCACATAACCAGGATTCGAACCTTTGTGCTAACAGGCCAGCAGTTGCATAGAACGGAGGAAGGAGAAAGAAAGAAAGCAGGATAAGGATAGGCGTGAGGAAAAAAGGAAGGAAAGACGTGTGAAAGAAAGAGAAATATGAGAGAAAAAGCACGAAGGGAGGAGGAACTGAGGTGAAAGAGATTAAACAGCAAAATAGAAGAAGAATTAAGGAAAAAGGAATGAAGAAGTACAAAGGAACGCAAAGGAAAGGAAACAGCAAAAGACCTCTTGGCCATTTCGTGGCTGTTTTTTGTAGGGAAGATCATAACTATCACAACTATCCAATGAGTTAAAGACAAGGATAGACAAGTAGGAATTAGTTGAGAGAGAGAGAGAGAGGGGGGGGGGTGAAGAATGGTTATAAAACACCTCTTTGTCTGATACTTAGGCAGGCAGACACAGACACATTCCACGTGCCGTAAACTTGGCGTTAAAACATAAGAGTTACTCCGCCTTACCTCTCACCCATTCCCCCCTTCACCCCTGCCTAACCCGAGCTCTCCCACATCTCCCCTCTTCCCTCTCTCATCCCTGCCCATCTCTTTCTCTCGTCCCTTCTCTACTTTCTGTTTCCCATATTTCCTTTCCTGCCTCATCTCCTCCCATTCTCTTCGTCGTCTCTCTTCATTCTCTGCCTGATTCCTTTCCATTCTTTCCTTCATCCCTTCCCTTTCCTCCCACAATCCCTTCCACCCCTCAGTCCCTTTCCTCTCTCATCCTTCATTCAACCCTCTCCTCTCTCCCTCAATCCCTCCTCTTCCTCTACCTCTCCCTTAACCAATCCCTCTCTCCTCTTCAGCCAATACCCCTCCTTCTTGCAACCTCTAATTTTTCCCCTTGTCTTTCCCCTCCCTCACCCCTTCTCCTCCCTCTCCCTCATCCTATCACTCCCCTTTCTCATACTCCACTCATCTTTTTCCCTTATTCTCCATTCCTATCCCCAGTTTCAATCAACCCCTCCTTCCTCTCTCCCTCTCGCTACCTCCAACATCCTCCCTCTTTTCCCTCCTCCACTCCTCTTCCCACTCTTTCTCACCTCTGATTCTGTCCTTTCCTTTTCACTTCCTCTTCTTCCCTTCTCATACCCTCTCCCCTGCTTCTCTTGTCCCTATCACCTCCACCCTCGCATCACCATGCCCCCCCTCCCACTCACGAATCCACCCTTTCCTCCCTCAGTCTTTATCCCCCTCCCGTCTCCTCCCCTTCATAAAGCTTACTCCTCCCTTCCTATCTCGTCTTTCTTTTCACTTTACCACTTTCCTCTCTCCTTGCCCCTCAGATCCTCCCTCCCCCTCCCCCGGTCTCCTATCTTCTACTCCCCCCCACTCCTCCTCCCTCTAGTGTGTTCCTCTCCTCCCTACTTTATATCATTTTCCATATTCCACTGTCCGTCACCCCTTTCTCCCTTTCTTCCACTCTCCCTCTTCTCCATCCTTCTCTCTCTCTCTCTCTCTCTCTCTCTCTCTCTCTCTCTCTCTCTCTCTCTCTTTTCCAGCCCTTCAGTCCTCGTCCTTACTCTACCCTTCTACCTTACCCTCCTCGCCTACCCTAACCATTCTCTCCTCACCCTTTATCCTCTCCCCCACACTGAACATTTCCATAGCTCTCTTCCCCGCCCAACTCATCCATCTCATACTTTCTTACCCTCTGTTACCCTTTCATATCTTTTCTTCT
The DNA here is from genome assembly GCA_018397915.1 of Birgus latro. Classification (NCBI taxonomy): domain Eukaryota; kingdom Metazoa; phylum Arthropoda; class Malacostraca; order Decapoda; family Coenobitidae; genus Birgus; species Birgus latro. The sequence goes on from JAGKTI010030839.1 coordinate 11,359, forward strand.
CTACACTTAGTGTAGTGGTAATCTGTTTTTAGGATATGTCTACACTGAGTAGAAACCAAATAATTTCCTGTAAACCAGGAAAACATTTACAACGCTGGGTGAGGTAACCTTATAACCAACCAACACGTGTTCCCTACGTGGCAACAAGTGGGTTGGTGGAGGGTTAGTGCCCCTCCCCGGAAAATAGCTAACTAAAAATACGAACAAGAAGCCTCGGACCTGGACTCACCAAAAGATGACGACTAAGGACGGAACAAAGGACATGGTACGGACTGCGACGTGGAATGTAAGGGGTACATGATGAGTGAAAGACAGAGAGAATATTTAGGTGGTTGAGGGTGCAGAAGTGGGTGTGTGGATTAACTGAAACTTAATGACGAGGTGAGAATGTGAGAGAATGGGAATATGGATGGGTATATGCGCGGGAGTAGGTGAGAATGAGAGGGCAAAAGGAGTATGTATTGCTGAGAGTAACAAATGGAAGGAGAATCTAAGAGAGTATAGATCAGTTGGCTCAAGGATTGTGTGGGTAAGACTGAAAGTTGGACTACAAGTGTGGACGATTGTGTGCGTGTATGTGCCAACGCAAGATCGTGCAAGCAGAGTGAGAGAAGAGTTCTGGACAAATGTGGAAGCATGCTTGGAAAACTTTGAAAGGAATGAGAGAGAGTGTTTTTGATTGGCAATATGAGTGGTAAAGTAGGGAATGTGAAGGTGGATGGAGTAGTTGGTGCTGGGGTGTGCCTGCTGAGATAGATGAGAACGTCAGTGCTTTAGTGGACATTTGTGCCGGGAGGGGGTTGGTGATAGCCAATACCCTCTACCGGCACAAACTGATCCATAGGTATATGTGGCGAGTGATGAGAAGGGTGGGTGGTGAACTGAATGAACGGAAGGCAATGATTGATTATGTGTGTGTGAATGAAA
>JAGKTI010030841.1:0-12285 GCA_018397915.1 Birgus latro
GAAAGGTGAGAAGAGGGAAGGATGAAGGAGAACTGAGATGGAGGAAGTGAGGGAAGGAGAATGTAGAATGGACAAAGAGGAGAAAAGGAATAAAAGAAGGAGGTGTGAGGGGAATAAAGAAGGAAGAGAAAGAGAAGGAGGGAAAAGAGGAAGGAGAGGGAAGGAAAGGGAGACCGGAGTTGAGAAGTTATGGCATTAGAAGGAGAAAAAAGAGAGAATGAAGGAAAAAATTACCGAAGATAGAAATTATTAATAGTCCAGGAAAGGAGAGAGAGAGAGAGTACATAAGAACACAGGCTCAACCCACATCCCCTCAAAGCCAGACTCCTACACACACACATCCAGACCCGAGCCTTTAAAACTCCATTCCCGCTCTATAATTACTCCATTAATTTCATCAGCGGGCGACGTATGGGCTGGAAAGGGCAGATGGGGGTGGGTGAAGGATAGGGAGGAATAGGTATGAATAGGCGAGGGTTTGTGAAGGCAGACAGAGAGAAATGTAGATGGGACTATAATCAAGAGAGATGGATGCGAGGGACAGGTAAGGATTTATATGTGAAGGTAAAAGCAGGAAAGGGTTGGAGAGGATAGAAGGTGGTGGGTGAAGGATAGGGAGGAATGGGTAAGAATAGGCGAGAGTTTGTGAAGGTTGACAGAGAAATACAGATGAAAAAATTATTGAGAGAGAGGGATGGGAGGGATAGGTAAGGTTTTATACGTATAGGTTAAGTCTGGGAAGGGCTGGAGTGGGTAGGTGGAGGTGATTGAGGGATAGGGACGGATAGTAGGGTTAGGTTAGAGCTAGTGGTGGATTTATAAATAGGAATCAGAGAGACGTAAAGAAAAGAGATAGGTGTAAGGTAGTAATTACGATAAAAGTGTGTAGATATGGGCTGCAAATCGTTGTGGGGCAGGTAGAGGTGGGTGAGGGATAGGCAGGGGTAGATAAGAATAGGTGAGTTGAAGGTTGATAATGAGGTGTACGAATGGGTAAAGTAGAGAGTGGTGGATTTTAGGGATAGGTAAGAAGTATGTGTGTAGGTAGGTGATGGAGAGGTTAGGGGCCTGGGGCTAACCTGTTCAGTCCAGACATATAAAGGGAGGAACCCGTCTTCCCCTGAGTTGTTTTATGTTAGCAATACACTCCAACCACCCCTCAACTTAGTGCTTAAAATTCATATTCGGTTCGAGCGCTTGTATCTTTTGGTTATATGTTTACCACTCAGCATAGTAAATAGGCCTTCAAGAAACCATTTGGCTTGTCTTTCACACATTGTATAGTGGAGTCAAGTGAAAATAGCACAACATCAAATGAGTGGATGGTGGTCGCCCTCATAATCATACTGAAAGAATTAGAGCAATGTGACAGAAGATGGATGACGAAAAGGGCTGTTCAGGTGTAGGTGAAGGTAAGTTAAGTACATCCTTTACCTGTGAGTTACGTTTTCTCCTATTCAGGTTCAAAGAAAACAACATACTAATGGCGTATCGTGTATTTTCGACGCTTACTTAACGTTTTGATGTTACAGTAAGTTTATAGACTGTCAGTATGATTCAGGATTTCTTAACACAATCTTCATCTCACACTATTTAAACTTGTAGACTCTCAGTGTGAGTCAGAATCTCCATTCACAAATATGATTGAACGATTATGATACATCGTTCTATATCAGTAGTTGCAAAGTTCTGACGACACAATTACTTGCAAAAAAACAGCCAGAAACGTACCCTAAGCCCGACACCCATTGTTGATAGAGTTTAGGTTAGGTTTGGCCAAATCGCCTCTGTCGCCCCTAACAGGCTTGAAAATTTCTGAGAACATTGTCACTAATGTACTCGTATTACAGTGAGTACTTGTATATCAGTGAGAGATTGACATGGAGGATATTTTATGAGAGAGAGATGAGCGGAAGGAGGGGAGGGAGACCGAGAACGAGATGGAGAGATAAGGTGCGGTAGTGTGTGCGCGAGAGTTTTATGTCGTGGAGAACGGGGGCCTTTATTGAGTAGGGGCAGAAGCACATGGAGGTTTATTATCGAGGCCATCCCTTATCAGTCTCTAGCAGTATATAGATCGGCAGACCTTTCACCAGGAGTAATTATCAGCTCATCAGGAAAGATCCAGATAAGTGGTATTGCGTTAGTTGCTGCAGGATGAGTCTAGAGCAGTGTAAGAACATGTGGTGTAAATAGAATGATATATGTATTATACGAGAGTATTTTAAGTACAGTCAGGGACATGAATTCACCAATCATTCACTTTTTGTTACCGTCCTCTGTTGGCAAATATTCTTAAGCTGAGAGGCTTTTTTTTTTTTTTTTTTTCTACTCCTTTTTTTGCGTGTTGATGATGCTGATAATTGTGATGCATGAGGGAGGAAAGTGACGGTTGTGTTGCAAGTGTGAAGTAGACTTGGTGGAATAAGTAAACGAATATTCCCTTCTCACTGTGCAAAGAGAAGACAGCCATCACGTAAGTATAAGAGCACATTAAAACTTTTGATGCCATGGACGCGCAGGGGTATTTTGTTCACCCTGTAGCCAGACCTACTTTACACAGATGATGCAAACTTTGATGAGTCTAGTAGGGTTCAGATTTCAGCCCCTTGAATGTCTTAGAATTTCCCTCGTCTGAACAAATTCGTCTTTTTGTAGCCTTCAGTCCGGTGACATTATAATATTTTCGTTGCCTCCAGGTGATGTAATTATGGTGAGGAAGAGTCCACAAGTTTGAAGGGGTTAATTAAGACGCTGCCCAACTCCCTCAGGTCAAAACATCGATCCAGTTCGTCTGGAAATGGAAGTATAAAATAACGAGTATATCATTGCGCTGAAATGGTGGAGAATATTTTTTAGTTACAGACCAAAGAACGCATTTTCCTCTCTCGAGTTAAAATGTATGATCGAGGCTTAGATTTTAGTCCCAAGTAAATATTGCCTTAAAGTGAAAAGAGGCCACTAGTTCGTCATTGTTCAAGATTTACCAGTTGGAGGTAAACTAAATCCCTTTAACCCCTCACCCCCAGTCCATCCCATTCCCTCCTCCCTCCCTCTTTCTCGTCCCCCTTCCTCTCCATATCCCTCCCTTTCCTCTCCCCCTCCTCCTATCGCCCCTCTGTTATATCAGGCCATTTAACCCGACCCGTAATTAACTATATACGGGTTGGGGTCCAGACGTCAGGAACAGAGGTGATGCCAGCGATGTCCATGGGTTTGATCTTATTTATATCAGATACCCTTTGTGTTATCGTGTTTCCCCGTTTTCTACCATTATCTGATCTTGCCACCAGTCTCTCCCCTCTTTTAATCAATCTCTCTCTCTCTCTCTCTCTCTCTCTCTCTCTCTCTCTCTCTCTCTCACCATTTTCTTCTCTTTTTCTCCCCTCGTCCATTCTTTCCCCCACACTTTTCTTCAATTCTCCCTTCGCCATCTCTCATCCCATCTCCCCCATACACCCCATTTTCTCCCCTCCCCTCATTTCCCCTCTCTCTCCCCTCTTTCCAAAATCACATTAGAGTTGAATTGGCCTTTAGTGCATCTGACAGACTCCTAGGAAGGGAATCTCTCGGTCGCTTTAGGGGGTGTGTAGTTCAAAGGGATGCGGGGGAAGGGTTGTTAGTGTTGGAGATAATGGGGGAGGAAATTGAGAGAGAGAGAGAGAGAGAGAGAGAGAGAGAGAGAGAGAGAGAGAGGAAGTGGGAATAGAAGGATGAGAGGAAGAAATGAGAGAGAGAGAGAGTAAATAATTAACAAGTCAGAATTATTGTCAAGAAGGTAACCAGTTTTACCGTCCTAATATAAGGTAAGGGACAAAAAATAATACAGAAATCAAGGAGGAGGAAGAAAATTGTTACTGAACTTCGAGAGCAGACATAGAAAATTATCAGCAGTGATAGTTAGGTCATTCTGTCAATCTATATATCTATCTGTCTGTATCTGTCTATCTGTTTACCTATCTGTTTATTTGTTTATTTATTTATTTATCACAGAATCAGAGTGAGTCGTTGATGTAAAAAATAAAATAAAATAAAATATGTTCATTGATAAACTGGGGGAAGCATCCAAGGTATTAATATATTGTTTGAGATCAGTGTCATCAATTTATATTTTTAAGTACATTCTCTAAACTCTTGCTCTACACATCACATATTAGAAATGTGAAGTCCTGCATCTAATTTTCAGTAGTTTTTATTTGATAACCTATGTAACTCACCAAGAAAATTTCCTCTCTATAAAACAAGTATATAAACATTCACCAGGTCCTATACTCAGTTAAATAATAGAATAATACTGTAGAGTTTTCCCCACCATGAACGGTTTAGTGGTACTGGTATTAGCACACTCAGGCTCCTTTAACACACGCTTGTCTAAATATATCATGTAGTGTTGGTGAAAGAATGCTAGAGTTCCCCAGACAGTGAGAGGGTTAGCTCGACCTGATTTCGCCGTCTCTCCAATTCTGAGGTTTAACAATAGATTAACACGACCATAACGCTAGTCACGAAGAAGTGCCATGAAAAGGATGTAGAGCCATAGTATTATTAACGATGGTCACGAGGAATGCTGTCAAAAAGATGTAGAGCCATAGTATTATTATCAAGAGTCACGAAGAAGGCTATGGAAAGGATGTAGTCATAGTATTATTAACGATAGTCACGAAGAATGCTGTGAAAAGGATGTAGAGCCTCAGTATTAGTAACGATAATCACGAAGAATGCTGTGAAAAGGATATAGAGCCATAGTATTGTTAACACTAGTCACGAAGAAAGCTATGGAAAGGATATGGAGCCATGTTCTTGCTAGCGCTAGTCACGAAGAATGCTATGAAAAGGTTATAGAGCCTTAGTATTGTATTTTTCTTTTTCTTTTATTTTGCCACTGAACTAACTACAGGAACTTCATTTTGATGTGCTAAGAGAACCAAGGGAAAGCAGACCCCTTCACCACGAGTATGTCTTTAATTCTCGCTTTATCCAGACGATTTTATTCAGCTTACGAGGGACGTCTCAGATTGGGAGGATTGGATATAATCTTTATTGTCATCTGAGTATAAGAGAATTTTCCCAGGTTGAATATAATCGTCAGAAAATACCAAGAATAAACTAAGCTATAACGGCATCGTGTTGAAGGTGTAAAGAGATGAAAAGACCTTTGAAAGCTTAATGGGATAGTAGGACAAGAGGAAGAAAGGAACTGAGGAAAGAGCAACCAACATTTCAGGAACTTTGGCAGCTTCACAGAATAGTACACACAGGAAGAAGAGACAGAAGACGAAGAGGAAGAAGAAGAAAAGAAGAGAAAAGGGTCACGAAAATGGAAGAAGAGGAAGAAGAAAAATAAGGAGGGAAAAAATATGAGAAAGCAGAGAAAGTGCCACAGACTTAGATAAGAAAATAAAGGAGAAAAACAAAACAATAACCAGCAGGAAGTAAACAGACAAAAGTGCACGAAAAAAAAAATGCGTAAGAAATTGCCCACGAAATGAAGAAAAAGCTACGAAAACATGACGGTACAATAAATAAAAAAGAAAATCAGGATCACAACCGGCCCGATAAATGTCCTCAGCACCATCAGCAATGTTTCTGCCGACATATGCTGACATTTGCCGCTGAATCGACCTGACTGCCTTGCCATAAACCTCTTAGACTCTGGCAGAATAAGAACGACTCCTTCTGACGTGATCCTCTCGACGAAGACGTGTAGCATGATGATGACGAAGAGGAGGATGGTGCAGAAGAAGAACCAGACGTCGATCATCTTCACGTAGGCGGTTTGGGGGAGGGTGGAGGAGGTCTGGTTGAAGAACGTGTACAGGACCAGTAGTGTTGTCAGGCTTACCACTAGACGGACCTGTGGAGTAGGGACTGAATTATTTGATTATGTCTTGAATTGGGTCCAAGTAAGGTCGATGTTGTTGTGTTTTCGTAATAAAATAGATGCAATTTGAGGATATAATTCTTCCATCAAACTTATAGTGTAAATTATCTATCTATCTATCTATTGCCAGACGCCTACTATCCGTGGTCTCTCTCTCTCTCTCTCTCTCTCTCTCTCTCATCTCACCTCCAGCATCTGCACCTTGACGTATAGCGTGGAATACCCTATAGCGAGGAGCATAAAGGAAGGCAGGTATATCGAAAGCACCATAAGGGTATACCGCCTTGTCAGTGTATACCCAACCTGAAGGAAGGAGGTTACGTTAGGTCATCATCATCATCATCATCATCCAGTATTAGTCTTTTGCAGGTCGAATCAAAGTACCAGGTTAATATTACGCAGAATCATGCACCGTAAAATTTTTCTCCTCACCTCGATCAAACTCTCACGCGTTCGGTTGGGCACCACGTCGGCGAAGAAGCTGCTCACGGTGTAGATGGGAAGGTTCGGGTCCTGTTTGTACTCGGCCAAGGACATGTGATCCGTGAATGACACCAGCTGTTTACTGAGCGAGGACAGCTGCACGAGGACGCTACACTGCTGCACGTCGAAGGGGTAGTAAAACACGTCGAAGGTGCAGACGAAGGACCCGCTGTAGTGTTGCTGCTGCACGATCTCGGCTGCATCCCCTCCGTACACCTCGTCTGTGTGAAATATGATCGATTACCTTTTTTTTCTCTGGGCAGAAGAAGGGCCCTGTATTTTTTCTGGGTTGATTGTCCTGTGAAATTCTTATCGTGTTCAAACACAGAACTGCGTAGCTACTTTGTTATTTTTGCAATCGTTGAGAAAAATGACGGATTACATTGTTATTATCCTAGGGAACTCTTATCCAGTTCAAATACAAGACTGCTCAACTGCTTAGCTACTTTACTATTATTACTGTCATTTATTAATTCATTATATGGTTATCACTAGTGTAGCAAGTAAAATAGCTAATTAAAAAATGTCCACATTGTTTTTTTTTTTTTTGCAGGTAAGGTGTATTCTTTCGTTGTTGTGCTACAAAAGTCGTAAGTATAAGAACAGTTTAAATGTAAATCCTATTATGCATTTATCCCCTAGAAAATATTTTTGTTATTAAAAGTAAAGCCAACTACAAAAGTATGTAGGAAATACATTTTTTATGTAAAGCTAACGACCCAAGTATAGTTTCAGTTTCGCGCAACCTCCATACAGCTTTATTTAGAACGGGAACGGATCTTTGGCGTAGAGAGGTTAGGTATCGCTTCCATGGACTCTAACTAATAGGGTGCTTTCCGAAACTGAAGAATGTAGTTAAATAGCGAAAATAAAATGCATACTAGCCTCTTCAGNTATGGTCCTTGGGTTGAAGGGGTTGAATGCAGCAGGAAATCGAAGGGTTTAATATGGGTGGCATTTTGTGTGTGTGCGTGTGTGTAAACTTATTCCATGCTTAATTCTGCTTTAGTTTCTTACAAATGACTCTCGGGTTAGGTAAAGCTCTCCCACTGACACCGTGATTGCAGTGATTTGTGATGCATTCCTTCCCATCTGCTACACTTGCTAAATTAGGGGAATCACCATGGACTGCATATCTGACGACCTTGAATTTACCGTCATGTGTTTCGTAGATTACTTTCCGTGGTGAAGGCTTTGCACATACAATTTTTACCATTTTACTATTGCCTCTTATTTTAATTTATCGTCATATTTAAGAGTAGGTAGCGTCAATGACTTCAATCACTTGGCTTTCATTCCAAGATGTTATGAGAGTTTTAGGCATTTTTTCTTTATTTATTCGTCATCTTTTGCGGTGGATAGCATGGATTACTGACAACACGAGGCATGTACCTTGTAAATTGCAGGGCACGATGAAAGCATTACACATTTTCCTTTATATTTACCTTCATTTGTTGCACTGAATAGCCTGGGTGACTGACAACACGTCGCATGCATCCCTACATTCATTGATGTGATTGTGCAACTCCTTCATACATTTTGGGGAGTATTGGGCATTTCCACGCATTGCTTTTTGCATCTTTTTATCAACTGTTTAGACGAAGTGAGAAAGGTAGTATTACACCGTACGGGGAGATTCGGCATGGCCATCTGTCTCACTGTGTCTCTGTTTGTCTGTCATAAAACTACTACTAAACCATAGTCCTTTCACCTTAACTGGGCACAGATTTTTCTCCTTTGACAGCTTATTTCATGTACCTCCACGGCAGATAAAGACAGTGCTGCGGCTCTACATCTTGTTATCCATTCTTGCAGCTTAGCATCCAGTATGGAGAGATGACAGATTTTAAGCCATGTTAAAGTGGAAAGAGTATAGTGTTATTACTGAAACTTACTATGCTGAAAATGGTGTAAAGGTGAGAGTTTTTTGTGATGATTTCGAAGGCTTGATGTGCGAATGATTGTGTGGCGTATTTTCTTAACTGCTTTTGTGCTCTTTCTCCCTCCTCTCCCCCCCCCCCACCTCTCTCTCTCATCTGTTTACTGAGAAGGAGGGACGGGATGATGAAGATGATGTGTATGAGAAGGAGTTTGAAGCTAGGAGGAGGTATAGGAGGCCAAGAAATTGACTAGGTACAAAAAATAAATGTACAGTATGTAGGAACGCAAAGCAAAGAAGTGCGGAAGCAAAAGAAGTTATAAAAGATTGAAACAGACAGATAAACTTTGCGTGAAACTTACCCATCTGCACAGCGTTGAAATCCACAGGGAGAGACGCTTTCATCCTCTGTACATAGATATTCTCTTTCAGTAACTTCAACGCCCCGTCCTTGATATTCGGAAATTGTACCAAAGGCCTCCATATCAACCCTGCCTCCTCTTGAGACAGCTGATTTGCGAGCATGTCAGAGCGCAGGTTGAGATAGCGCAGTCGAGAGTCGGTCCAGCGCAGTTCCGCAGTAAACTCGACGTGAATGGTCTCCTGCACGTCCTCTATGCTCAGAAATCGCAGGAACTCCACACGTAGGAGAGGTTGGAGGGGTAGGGAAGGGTCGAGGAGATTCTTAGGGGGCTTGAAGGCGCGGTATCCATCAGGGACTTGAAGTATTGAACAGTTGTCTTCATCGGTTTCATCATCGCAGTCGTCCTTAGCATCACATCGGGCGGCCAGATCAATACACTGCCCATCATTACACATATACTGGCTGGCTGTGCATATGGATAAGGTTAATTCCTGTTCGCTACCCACCGCTTGGTCACACACAGGGGCTGTTAGTTGCCACCGGTGTCGTCCGATAGGGTATAGGTTTTGTGAGGCCAGGTGCAGCTCGGCCAGGGTGGAGTTGGTCTGTGTATCGTAGAGGAGCCATGTGCTGCCCTCATATATAATCATTAGTCCGTAGTATCCGTGGAAGTATGGCTTGGAACCCGTGTAGCCCAGGATCTCAAACATGGTCTCCGTTTGTCCCGCTCGGCATAGTCCGCGGAGGTACAGAGGGACATTGCGCAATAGCTGGCAAGGGGCGCAGGCTGGGGCGCCACCGGGGCAGCTGAAATCTGCCCACTGTCCATTGTTGTTTATCATCATCATACAGTTCTCCGATCGCAGGTTGTCTGGCTGACCTTGTGAGAAGTTGATGTCAGCAACTACCTGACCATCACTCAGCCGCCGCCACACACCCTCCTCCAGCTCGTCTGTCACCCCCACCCACAGGTTGTTTGGCCCCTCACACAGACCCTCCTGCTGCGTAACGTCATACAAGTCAGCGTTCTTGGCACGGGTCATTGGCGCATATAACTCAGACCCGATTTGGTGGCACACTGCCACTGACTCTGCAAAATTGCGTTTCTCAGGAAAAATGATAAACTCCTCATTTTGAGAACAGAAACTTGCCAGGGTAGCTGAGGTTTCCTCGACATTGATAAGCTCCATATTGTCCCTGTCACTGGCCAGTACGTCACCTCGACTGTTCTCGCGACAAGTAGCCATAGCCATAATCTCAGCCGTCGCCAGACCACGACTCCACACATTGACCTGCGTCACGAGTCCCTTCAGGATCTGTTGACTGTTGTACCTGCTGGAGAGTCCGTCCTGCTCCTGCCCGATGACGAAGGTGCCGTTGAGAGGCAGGACGCGGTCATCCACCTGGAGGGGTCCGCTGACTAAAGCAACACCATCCACGTACACCGTGTACGTGTCCCTGGATATCACGTGGCAGTAGTGCCGCCACTGACGCAGCACCGTGGATACTCGCAGATTCTCGATGACTTCCTGGGCCTTGTTGTTGAACCGGAAGGAGTGAACACCTTCCTGCACATCTGCAGAGGCACAAAATAGTAGTGGTTAACTTTCGTTGGTCTTTATTACTGATTAGGTCTTCATATGATTTAATGACACCAGCAGTATGAAAGTAGAATTGTCAACAGAGCTCCCAGTGAAAGGATACATTCATCAGTCAAAGCTACGAAATGCTCGGTTTCACTTCCACTCACATTCATTTATTTATTTATTTTTTTTTTGGGGGGGAGGGAGGGGAGGATACGCTTCACAAATGTCTCAGGGTTAGAGCCTTTCTGTGGACTGCCAAGATCAAACAGTGGTGCAGCCGTTGTCATGATTATCTCCATACATACTATACCCATCCATTTTTGTCCATCGTCAGTGCTTTTTCAACATCAATACCTTGCTTTCTCACACATCACTTGGCCAAGGAGAAAATTCCCTTTAATAATTTTCTTGATATGATTTTGGGTCTTGAGACTATCCCTGGAATTTTAAGAGAGGAAGGCGACTTGAAAGCTAGTTGAATGTTAAAAAGTACAATAAAAGTGAGAAGATGGGTTTATACCTTGACTCAATGCATCTCCTTAGTAAGAGCACAGTACTGGGGAGCGTGGTGAGGATTTAGCCGAGTGATTAGCCCTTTTAGTCTCTGGAACTTGATGACGTATTTTCTATATAATTTTTATCTCCAGACTATTTCATTCTGTTTAGGAGAGACTTTCCAAACTGAATGAGTAAGATATCCCCTGCACTTGAACCTGGATAAAAGGGCTGAAGGGTGTGTCCAAAATCCAGTGCCTTTTTGCTACTTTATTCTTGACGAGAAGATTATAGATGTGCCCTGGGTGATGCCTGAAGCCTTCTCTCCCTCTGGCTCATAGACACAACTCAGCAAGAACCCAGCCTGACGCCGCATAGGTCAGCATACATACGGTTATATAATATGGTTACCCAGGGCTACACTTGTATACTATTATATATGCACTAATATACACACTGGTCCAGTGTAGTTTGTAAGAAATCATTAAAGCATTTGTAACACACTGCAACATTTCTCTAAGTAGAATTCAGCCATTTAATAGTAGGTAGGATAAATTACAAAGAATGTAGTCATGTTAAATGGTTATATACAGCATTTTCACTGAGTTTAGTGTCCTCATCTATCTCACTAACGGAGAACTGACTGTAAAAGCAATGTGCATTATCTAGACTCACCATAATGAAGAACACCCCTGATGAATGGAAATCACTAATTCAACGGGATGATTTCTGGGGACTGGCTTCGTTACTTAAGATGGCACAAACTTATCGACATCTATAAAATGGTCAGAATGATGGATGGAGTACTATCCTAAGGCAGCCATGAACACAACAGTGAAATAATGAGAATAAATGGTGAAGGATAGTCATTCCTTAAGTCCTTCAGCCCGAGGATGTAGTTATATGTATTACTGCTAGTACTGGTGAGGGATGCCTTCACGTTGTGGCACCAATATAACCAGTCTGCTCCCCTGCCCAGTTATACAAATGTTCGCTCAGGTGCCTCCCTGTTCCCTGAAGTGAGTATGGTGGTCTGCAGAAGAAAGGCAGCTTCATCCTACAGTCCACCATGTCCACATCATCAGCTGCAGTTGGCGCTTCTTAACTTTTTTATTAAGTTTCGGAGAGTTACCTGCTAGTGAAGATGTTAATGAAAACTGTATCTAATCCTTCCATTTCGAAAAGTCTCTCAGGCTAAATGATAACATGTGGAGACAGTACGAATGAAATAGTGAAGAATTTAATATTCATACGCTGAAAGGAAAGCAATTTATTTTTTGCTGGAAGGGGATATTGGATTAATGAATCTGAACCTGGTACCCGGAGATTATCGAATGACAGATACCTAAATGTCAGTCCAAATTTATTACGCGTACCTTGCCATTGGGTACGCACACAGTTGGACATTATTCTTGTCAGGGAACACATCCATTGTCTGTTTTATAGTAGACACAGTGGGGTTTATGAATGAGCTGCCCGGATGATTGTGTTTGTACCGAATAGACTGATGGGCAGAAGGCAGTGATCTAGTGTATTTTTGAGCTTTATTTAATGAAGCGCGCGCGCGCACACACACACACACACACACACACACACA
>JAGKTI010030842.1:0-12285 GCA_018397915.1 Birgus latro
AGCAAGATTAATGAAACTTCCTCTTCCAGCAACTCACTAAAAGAACAGAAGAACAATAGCGCTTGATGACAGAGAGAAATAAGAGGGTTGGAGGGTGATGCAAAGAGTGTATAAAGACAGAATGGACAGGTGGCACTGAGGAAAAGATGGAGAGAAAGAATAAAAGGGTTTGGCAGAAACAAAGAGAAACTCTGTGAGAGGGAACTTAGTGGATTAGAAGGGGATGAGGGAAGATCACTTACGGCAGACATTAATGTCCACACACGATGATGGATGGAAAGGAGACGGAGATCATCCACTCAGGATGCTGCAAGGGCTGGCCAGCGAGTGGTGGGTTTCAGGTACAAAAGAAATTATCTTAGTCAGTATGATGACGAATTCATTTTCCTGCGTCCCAGGACCAAATATATGAAAGGAACGTTTGCTTAACTTGTTGCTGAATAGACTAAATAAAAAAAAAATGAACGTAATCTGTTAGTCGTATAGCAGCCATTTTCACAGGTACAGTATACTCTCAAGACCCATCCCAGTCCCGCATCATAATCTTAGCTCATGCCACTCATTTCCTGGTCTCCCACTCCATTTTCTTATCCATAGAGACTTTCATTCATGGAGGATTTTAAAAGCAGCTCTCACAGAGCCTCGATACCTAATTATACAAAAAACACTTTCTCTGAGTTCACTTTTTTGCCACAGCCCCAATACTCAGCAGATATGTTGAATATCTTGCCACATCCTTTGATCACCAACCCGCAGTTCTTTATCTTCGTGGCGCGTTACGGTTTATGCCGTTGATGAACGCGCTTATGTACTCTATTCCTTCTATCTCCACAACAGTTGAGAGATTTTTCGAAGTGGAAGGATTTGATGCTGCCTTTACTAACATGGTCACTTATAATTATCAGCCCGTGTGGTAGGGGGACGAATGATATCTATATCAGAAAGAAAGCTTTTATAGGCACATTTGTCGACGCTTCCCGAAGTTTCTTTCTATTGTGAAAATACATATATTTGAGTTTATTCGTAACTCGTATGAAACGAACGACATGGATAGCAAACAGGATAGAGGGTTCGTCAGAACCATAACCATCCTCAATGCAAACAGTACTAAAATTGTTGTTTTGGTGTCTTTTGCAAGGTTTGGGCTCTAAATACACACTTAGCTTGATCGAAATACCTGAAAATGCTGGCTTAAAATCCTGAGCTCAGGAACACTTTTCAGGCCTATCATCTCAGAAACAGAGGCGTGAGGCCGTGGCAACGAGGGTTTGTAAAACTAGAACAGCAGTGACATAGGCAACACCAAAAAGAGGCAAGAAGAAGAAGAGACTGTCGTCACAGACCCGGAGCGAAACTGCTGTAACCATTTTTTAAAAGTTTCTCTTTTTGAAACTCATAGGATATGTGAAATCAACTAAAATTTTCAGAGCAACTTTGTTTTTCATAAGTAATTCCCTAAAATGCATCATTATGGACAAAATAGAAGGTTGCTAAATAAATATCTGATGTATTACCTGATGTAATAGCTGACATGTCAGATCAACTCAGAATTTGAAGCTGAGCACCCTTGTATTTCATAAGAAATTCACTCAAAACTCTCGAAGAGCAGATATTCGAGCTATCCTTGAAGGTGAAAAAAAAAGATCCCCCAGGTGTACCAAGTATAGACCTGCCGGCATCACCGCAGGTTAAAAACAAAATATTTTCCTTCAGGAAACGCAGTAATTCACTGCTGATGATGTCGTTAACTTCTCATCAGCTCTCGTAGCTGTGGTCGAGCCGTTTCCAAAATGTTAGATTATAGGGTTGTAATTGGAGAGAATTTTCACGTTGGTCTTGTCGTGAATGGCAGGAGAAAAATAACGATGATTCTGGGGTTTTGATTGCAGTTTTTTGTCAAAAGGGAGATATCTTGACAGCAGTGATGCGGGCAGCTTGTGCGGGTAACGCCATGCCCTTGTACCGTGCCTTTTCCGCCGTGCCTCTTCTGTCTCCTATCGCATCCCAACCCCTTCTAACCAGTCTCTCCAGTTTCCCCCATATACTACTGGTTGGGACGTGTGTGTGGGCATGTGTATGCCTGTGGTGATCTTTCATTCAGAGTACTGTGTGACTTTCCATGCCTTCATATTGTGTTGTGTGCGACATTCCCTAGCTAGAACTTCCACTGCTTTTTCCTCCAGCTTTCTCGAATTTAAGCACGACTTTCCTGAAGCCTCTATAGTACATATTAACAGCATAGTAATGTTTCTATCATGTAGTGTGTTGAGATAGTTTAGTGCCTCTACATCGTTCGGTCACGCCAACAGCACGTGGTAACAAATGACATTCTGTCATAACATATTAATGCTTGGTACATTAATATACATGATATTCATCAAAATATTGTATAGATACAACAATATTGTAGAAACATGACATACTATAGCAATATATTGTATGGAGTAAATACATTGTAGTAAAAACTGAACACTGATCATTGTAATGTAGCGATAAAATGTATATTTGCATTTATACAATCGTTATATAATGGCAGTTCAATGACAAGTGTATGGTAGTAAATTGTATTAAGAATCAGCAATATGTAATGCAACTGTTATCTGTCTATCTATCTATCCATTTATCTATACCTGTCTATCTATCTATCTATCTATCTAGAGAAAGAGAGTGACATAGAGGGAGGGAGATTAATATCGTTATATAATATAGATATGTGTATATCGGTTTTATCATTAATGCACAGTTAGATTAATATTATATAATATGTTATCTTACAGTTTTCCTTCTCTTTCTTTGTTTTTCTCTCTGTCTATATAATTTACAATATTTAGGTAATATACACATTTCACTCAGGGAGTCTCACTTGAACGTGTACTCTTCTTCCCATAAATAATGATTCCAAATTTGCAATCCTTGCTTGCATTCTGTGCATAGCCAATGTTAATATACTAAATATAATGCAGAAGATTATAAAGACAAGTGAGGCTGGGCTGTATACCTAATATGGACTGAACATACTCATACTCAGTTCTTCCCAGGACTTCATTGTTTGATTGGTTAATTGCATAGTTTCCAACTTGGGTGAAGTCAACTTAATATTTGTTCTCATGTTTAAATCCATCTCAGGCAGTGGTTGGAAGTATTTGTGTGTGTGATTAAGGATGGCATAGTGATTGTGTGTAGCTAAGGTGGACAAAGATGGTGTAACTACAGCAGAATAGTCAGGTGCTATGTGTAGTCTTGATGCTGAAGTATGAGATGGTGGGGTATCTGGACATATTATGAAAACTGATGTGTTGTGAATGAAGTAGAAAAACTGTGAATGCCCGATGTGCTGATGATGGGTGAGTATATCTGGAGCAAATGTGAAGTTGCAATGCTGATGAATGTTATGATATCTTATGACAGCCATTTTAGAAAGGATTGTTCCACTTGGCTGAAATGTGAAGATGTACGCAGGACAAAGGCGAACAACATGTAAGGATGTACGACACTTTCGTTCAACTGTAGATTCACTAGCGAAAGTGACAGTGTCCTGTCTCCAAGAGACCATGATGAGTTCGGTGCTGGTGTTGATGTTGATGGTGACCAAGGTGTCATCCTTCTTAGAAGGAAAATGGTATAATTGATAGACTTTGAACAGATTGTCTGTTATAAATGGTACATGAACTATTACTGATGTTGATGTTAGAGTCGCTTCTAACTATGGATAATAAAGCATGACATTCCTGTCCTGCAACAAAGGCTCAAACCATGTTTATGTATGAACTGACTGATTTTTTGACGTAGATCGTGAACTGGAATTAAGTTAATGGTGATCTTGCCATTACCAGGATTTCCAATACTTTTCATCAAAACTTGATAACGAGCCCTGGTGTTGTCTAACTGAAGTATTATTAAGGCAGTATGTTTCATGACTTTTGAGAAGTGTTGATAAGGTGTCATGTTCCCTTCCATTGCATTTTTTTTTTTGTCCACACACTCTTGAGTTATCCTTTCTGCCTTTCTGAGATTTTTCACAATCGTCATCATTGTTTGTCAACTAGCTACTGTTGATATGCTAATACCTGAGCTATCTTATTAAATTTGTTGTTTATTTCCTGATGATCTTTTTCCGTAGCCAGTCCAAAAATACTTCCTAGAATTGCACCACCCAGGTCGAACAAACCGCGCCTCTCACGTGTACGTGTGATGTTGTTCATGTCCCTAAATACCTCAGTTCCATGAGATGGGATATCTTGGACCATGGTGAGCATGGAAGTGTTTGCTTGTTCTAACTTCCATTTTGCTAACTTCATGAATTCAGTGAATTCCTTTGTGTGATGATCTTCTGAAGCAGAACTTCTTATCATTTCTTCCAATGTCCTCAGTGGCTTAGCAATGTTCTCCAGCAATACCGGTAATTCATATAAGACGTACAAATTAATTTCAGTACTCATGAAATTATCTTTCACAATTGCTGTCAAGGCCGCTGGGGCTATAAGGCATCCTTGCCTCATTATATATTGATGGTCTAAGTGAGCTGATCCTCTTGCTATATAGATGAGAATCCATGGAATAAGTCCCCTCATCGTTACATACCAAGAGAGAGAGAAAGAGAGAGGGAGAACTAATCCAGTCATGATGAGGTAGATGACAGTGATGATGCGCATTATAAACTGGCTGGAGAACAATAACTTTGCTACACACACACAACACAACATACACAGAACAACACGCAACACACACAGCCTCCTCTCACGGTCTCATTCGCAATAACAATAACCAACACAACACACAACCACTGACGGGCCCGCTAAATGCATAAGGCTCGTGCATCCGCTATGCGGATGCAAATCAACAACGAACGAACGAATAACTTTGCTTTTTGTTTCACTCATAGAAGGAGTCTGAATCGATTCCTAGATCATGTTAATGCTGTACTGTGGCATTTGTAGCAACAGTTGCACCCATTTTTGTTTGTTATACGATCTTATATCTACAGGTATTTCTGTATCAATTTCTTCTAGTTTATTGTCATCGTTTCTGTTCAGTTTCTTGGTTGCATCCGAGGTTACACATTTGCTGGCTAAATTCCTTGAGACCCTTTTTAAATGAACAATATAAAATTACGTTTCTTCGCCACTTGACAATGACTTAACTATTATCTTATTAGCTGTTCTATTAATACTCTATATGGGCCTTCAAATTTCGGTGATAGTTTATTGTCTCTAGCGTGAATGATGCCATAGACAATGTCACCTATGCTGATAGTTGATTCTTTTGCCTTTTTATTAAATGACTTCTTCATTTCTTCCTTGGACACTGATAACTGTTTCTTCACCATTTTGTAAATCTCATGGAATTCATGTCAACGTAGTTTAGGATAATCGTCATAACTGTATAAAAGCAAATCACCTTCTGTTATCTTATACGGTAAACGTTTGTCTGTCCCATAGATAAGGAAATGGGGTGTCTCCTATAGACTTGCTTATTGCACAATTAATTGATGCTTCCACTCTGGGAATCCAGGTATCCCAGCTTGTATAATTTTCACTGAGAATGTGTCGTAGCACATACAACAGTTTTTTTTCTCTGTACCAACCCATTGGATGCTGGGTGGTAGGCTAAGACACTGACCTTTTTTATATTGTCTACATATTTCTAATAAGATTTCAGAAGTAAATTCACCTCCATTATCACTTATTAATGGCTTTGGTGTGGTAAATCTACAGGTAATATGGTCTAAGATTACCCTTGTCACTGTTTCTGCTGTCTTGTCGTAACTGGGAGCAAAATCACACATCCTGAGAAATGATACGTAGCAACGAAGAAATATTGATTATTATTGCAAGATAAGGATAACTTAAGCAAGTCAACCGTGACAAAGTCCCACGGTTGGTTGGGCACAGGATATTTCCCTGTAGGTGTAGGTGTTAACGTGCTACCTCTGTGTCTTGCACACGACTCTCATCTGCCTGTGTGATTGTGTATGTCTTTGTGTAACGATGGCCAGTAGTATAACATCCGGGCTTGTCTGACCATCCTATTTTTGCCAGGATGTCCTGCATGTTGACTATTGTGTATTGTCTTTAGGATGCGAGGTATCATTTAATTAGGTACCACTAGTTGTCTGTTACTTGTTCTAGGATTTGATTGTCCTCGGTTGATCCTATATAAGGCACTGTCGACTATCGAGAAATGTTTAAGTGGTATATTTAGCTTGGGTAATTGTACGTCCTCGCCACTCCTCAATTTGTATATAACTTTAGACCATGTGGCATCAAGTCTCTGTGCTTTCGAGCTCTCGTCATGGTTCGGGATTTCTTCCCTTAGACTTAATGTCGGGACATGATTTAGACATAATGTTGCGACATGATTTGTCATTGGGTTCCTCGATAATGCGTCCGCGGGTAAATTTATTTTGTCCTGTATATAATGAATATATACATTAAAATTTTCAACAGTACATTTCCATCTTGCTCTCCTCCCAGATAGGAGTTTTTCTTGTAATGTGCCCACGAGTGGTTTATTGTCAGTGTATAGGTGAATTTTGTAACCATATATCAAATAACAAAACTTTTTAGTGCAAAGACCATTGCAAGTGCCTCTAGGTCTGCTGTGTGATGTTTTTTCTCTTCACCTTTTATTTCTTTGCTAGCAAATGCAATTGGTTGATTTTTTCCACACTTAGCTTCTTGCATCATTACAGCCCCTAATCCTGTAAGAGATGCATCTGTGCAAATTATAAATGGTTTTGTGAAATTAGGATAGGCCAAGCAAGGTGCACATGTAAGTTTATCTTTTAATTCATTAAATGCTAGTTTTTGTTCCTCTCCCCTATGAAATACAGCTTGTTCTTTTCAGGAGGTGGAATAATGGTTCACAAAGTTGGCGAATTGTTGTATGGATGATCTGGAATATCCTGCTAGTCCTAAAAATGTTCATACTTCATCCACATTTGTGGGATCAGGGAAATCCCTTACGGCTTGTATTTTCTCGTCTGAGGTGCGTATGCCTTCTGCAGCAAGCCTGTGGCCTAAGAATTTTATTTCCTTAAAGCAAAATTTCCACTTAGTCTAATTTTTTAACAAGCATTGACTAACTTGTGTACAAGCTGGTCCAGTTTCTGTAAATGTTCATCTGTTGTGTGTGTTGCAGTTATGATGTTGTCAAAGTAGATTCAAATATCATTTCCTAATATTCCTAATAATACTTTATTCATTAATCATTGGAATGTGCCTGGAGCTGTCCTTAATCCCATCGGTATTCTTTTATACTGATAATGCCCTACGTTGGCAGAGAAAGCAGTATATTTGCATGATTTGTCATCTAACTCTGTTTGGTAATATCCTTTAAGCTAATCGATAGTGGACGATACATTTTTTTCTGGCCCAATATTTTGCAAGACGCTGATTAACAGTGGCGTAGGAAACCGGTCTGGGATTGTGTGTTGGTTAAATTTGCGATAATAAACGACCGCATTCATTCCACCAGTTCGTTTGGGTACGAAAAATAATGGAGCATTCCACGGGGAGACTGATGACTCAGTAAGACCGATTTTTAACAGTTCAACATGTTGATTTGCAAGGGTACGTTGTGTGTTTCCCTATATGCTGGTACATATACTGGTTGTGCCTCATGGTTTACGTTACTTTTGTGTTTAATCAGGTTATTTTTTTTTACCAGGTCTGTTTATTAGACATGTACATATATATTCAGAATTACTGCAGTAAAACAGAAGACACATAAGTATCTGTTTATTAGACATTTACATATATATTCAAAATTACTGCAGTAAAACAGAAGACATAAGTATTATGCAAATAACCAATATTAATAAACTGAACTTAAATTCTACTTAGTCATAGGCATGACATTTTTTTTTCTAATTATGTACAAAATAAGAAGAAATAAAATGATAACATAAAGGAACAGGCATCGTTACAAAGGCTCCACTGTGAAAAAGACCTTGGCTAGTTAGAAGCTGAGCCTGCGGGGTGGGCGTATGGGGCGTCCGGATCGAGACGAGGCAAGAGGAGGCTCGACTTCACTAATTTAATTAGGTGGGCTGAACAGGCTTATTGTTGTCGTCAAGGTAGGCAGGTTTTAAGCGGTCAATCAAGAGCTAGTCACTGCGCCCGGCCATGCTGAGTCGGTATGCCTTGGTGTTGTGTTCTAAGACCGTGTATGGGCCCTGGTAAGAGCAGTTGAGGGGTGATTTGTGGACATCGTTCCTTACAAAGACATACAGGAGTGGAGCAACTTGAGAAGGTGTCGAGGAGGCAAATCCTTGTACGTCTGAGTGTAAGGCACGTATTTGCCAACGGTGCTACATAGTCTGGCGAGATAGTCGTCGTCTGAGGGACTGTGGGTGGTGGAGAAAAATTCTCCAGGGACAGCTAGTCTCTCCAAACATCATTTCAGCATGGGAAACGTTAAGTTCCTCTTTGGGTGATGTTCGCATGCCAAGCAGGACCCAGGGGAGCAGAGCCTTCCACACGGGTCCGACACATTGTGCCATCAGCGTGGCCTTCAGTGTATGATGGGTTCGTTCAACCATACCATTGACAGCTGGGTTGTAAGCAGTTGTGTGAAGGATGTTTGTTCCCATTTACTTTCCTAAAGATGTCCATAGTTGGGATAAGAAGGCAGGGCCCTGGTCAGAGGAGGCGATATCGTCTGGAATATCAAAGCAGCTGATCCAACCATGCAGGAGAACCTCTGTGCAATCTTGAGCCGTGGCTTGCCTCATGGGGATGGCTTCAGGCCAGCATGTGGAGCGCTCAGTAGTGGTGAAGAGGTATTGGGCGCCATATGATGGTGACAGGGGACCAACAACGTTGACATGGAGGTGTCCAAAATGGCACTTAGGTTGGGGAAAATTTCCTGTCACCGACTCTGTGTGCAGTCCTGTCTTGCTGATCTGGTAGGCAATGCAGCATCGGGCCCACTGGCTGACGTCCTCATTCATGCCATGATAGACAAGTTTTTGCTTCATTAGCTTTGCAGTCGAGCGTCCTAACGGATGCAACAAGCCGTGGATGAGGTCAAAACTTTTTCAGTGAAAGGGCTTTGGGATGAGAGGACGAGGGGGGGCCCGTGCTGAGGATGGTACAGCCTCTGCAGCATTGCAGAGGATGGTAAGGGCACTGTCACTGAAAGGGACGTCCTCCCATTGTAGACTGGTGATGGCAATATCACAGGCAGTAGTCTCGGGGTCTTGCTCTTGAGCTGTAGCTATGTCATCATAGTTGATTCCGAAGTGGATGGCATTGATCTCCACCCTCGAAAGGGAGTCGGCTATCGGGTCCATTTCCCCCGGCATATACTCAGTGGTGCAGCCGAGGTCAGCGATGCTGGAGAGATGTCGTTGTTGGTGGGCAGACTATGCATCACTAGGCTTGAAAAAAGCATGTACTAGCGCGTGATGATCTGTATGACTAGTGAATGGTGTGCCCTCCAGAAGAAGTGGCGAACTGCTGGGTAGACAGCTAGCAGTTCGCAGTCGAAGGTGCTTTAGTTGGTTTCTACTTGCCGTAGTTTTCTGCTGAAGAATCCCAGTGGACGGGGTGTACCATTAACTGTTTGCTCGACAGCAACCCTTACTGTGACTGAGCTCGCATCCGTGGTGAGTGTGAGAGGAATACCAGGGCATGGGAATGAAAGTGTTGTAGCTGACGTGAGGGTGGTCTTTGTATCCTCAAAGGCTTTCTTCTGCGTCAGTCCCCATTGCAGTTTCTTCGGTTTCCCAGCATGAGTGTCGTAGAAAGGTTCCGTGGTACTAACAATCCTTGGGAGGGAACAGTGGTAATAGTTTACAATCCCGACGAATTCTTGGAGGCCCTTGACGGTGGTAGGGGATGGGAAGTTTGCCACTGCTTCTACCTTGCTTGGAAGGAGGGAGTCACCAGCTGGTGATATTTTGTGTCCAAGGAACTCCACAGACGTGGCACTGAACAGGCACTTGTCGAGATGCACCATTATCCCGAAGTACCCATAGCACTACCTGAAGGTACTAAATATGCTCTTTGGTGTTCTTGGAGAAAATTAGGATGTCATCCAAGAAGCAGGCACAGTAGGGGCGGTTACCAAGGATGTCATCCATTAGGTGTTGAAAAGTGGCACCTGAATTTCAGAGACCAAAGGTGGAATAGCTGAAGGTATAGGTCCCAAATGGTGTGATGATCGCTGTCTTGGGTACATCTTTGGGGTGTGTGGAGACTTGGAAATACCCTTTCAGGAGATCAAGCCTGGAAAACATCTTGGCCACGTATAGGTTGGAGGTGAGTTCTGCCACGTTGGGAAGAGGGTAGTGGTCAGGTTCAGTGACAAGGTTAAGGAACCTGTAGTTGCTCCAAGGTCACCAGGTTCCATCAGATTTTTTAACAAGATGGAGAGGTGTTGCCCATGGGCTCAGTGCTTCCTGGCAGAGACCCATACGTTCCATGTCAGTGAAACCTAGTTTAGCTGCCTGAAGTTTCCTCGGAGATAAGCATCTGAATTTGGAGTGCACAGGTGGACCTGATGTCCTGATGTAATGAAAAATGCCATGTTTGGCTGGTATGCCAGGCTGCTGACATAGCTCTGGTCAGAAAACATCAGGGAACTCTTGATAGAGGATGTGATAGGGGGCATCAGTTCTCACAGTGCAAACTCCGGTGTAGTGCTGGTGAGAACCAAGATGTGCTGTCCGGAATGTGGCTACATCCAGCAGTCTACAGTTGACAACGTCAACAAGAAAGCCGTGAAGTCCACTCCAAGGAGAGGCATCTTGACGTCGGCAATGATGAACTCTCATGAAAAGCTGCACCTGGCTGCTTTGATAGTGATGGTTCGAGTACCATTGGTCGGAATGTTGGTTCCAATGGCAGCGACGAGTTTGATGTTGGATGATTGCTTACTGTGGTGGGTCCTATCCTTCACTGTAGCCGGGAATAAGGAACGGATGGCATCTGTGTCAGCCAGGAACTTGTGTCCAGATAAGGTATCCTTGATGTAGAATCCTGAGCATGGTGAACTTTGAGTGTGGGTATTTGGAAGTTCGGGGTACTGAGAGGCCACCGACGCAATTAACAGCAGCCCAGTTACACGATTATTGACCACTGGCATCCAGGGAATCAGTTGCTTGCATTTGCTCCAAACTTGTGACAGTACCACAGCCCGGAAGGCAGGAGTTGACCACGAGTCCCGGGCATGCGGTTACAGGTCTGGTTGGTGAGCGGCCTCACGTGGGTGAAGGTCTTAGCGACACTGGTGTTGGGAAGCTCCTCGGATGGGGCAGAGCAGATGGTGTCGGGGTACAGGAAGACTTGGCAGCGTTGATAAGCTCATTTGCCTTCTTTATGAGGGCTTCCATAGGCCTTTCTTCAGCATCATGTAGGGCAGCCCTCTTAGAAGGGGGAAGATGTCGCAGCCATATCTCACGACGTAGGCCGACATGGTGTGGCTGCTTGGTTGCAGGATCTATATCAGGCAGTCTAGCAAGAGCTTGCATCTCATTCCAGGCTGCACGTGCTGTAATGCCCCTCAGGGGAAGTTGTAGCATACTGAGAAGTTGGGCCCAGTCACTGACAGAGAGTGCAATTTCTTGCAGAAGGTAAATCTTGAGATCCTTCTATTTGACGCCATCGTCCTTTTGTCCAGCCATGCCGAGATGCGGGATAACAGGTCTTCTGGAATGGCCACCAGCACGTAGTCCGCCTTGGTGCTGGGGTCGGTGACTTAACTGGACTTCCGCCTGCCGGAACTAGAAGGTGGACTCCTTGGAAGAGAAGGGCAACAGCTTCTCTGCAATGGCAGTCACTGTCGGGGTTTTCGTGGTGAATGTCGGCAGACATAACAGTGTAAGCAAGTCACTCCAGGGTCAGTAGTTTTAAGGAACAATGGAAAGTCCTTGCTGAGTTGTATGGTGTTTTTTTTTTTGCCTATCGACCATTGGGGCCGAAGCCCCTGGTCATTAAGGCAAATATATATATGTATATATATGGACATATATAAACATATATATATATATATACAAACATATATATATACATACATACATACACACACACAGTCATGCATATAAACATGCACATATTCAAGCACACTTACATACACACGTACATATATATATATATATAATGTTTTTATTTTATAAGTTTATATTTTTTTTATTTTTTTCCTATTTTTGTATTTTTATTTTAAAGTTTTTATTTTATATTTAACCTGATCCTAAAGCTAATAACCTATCAGACAAATCGCTAACCTATGCTAAAGCCTAAAGATACAAATAGCTAAACCTACACTAATGGTAAAATACCT
>JAGKTI010030843.1:2261-12285 GCA_018397915.1 Birgus latro
GTGTGTGTACCATAAAGTGAGTATCGCCTCCTCGGCACACACAGCGTCCGCCTAGATTACATTATCATACCATCCCTCCACCGCCACCACCATCACCGCACTACCGCCATATCCTCATCTACGCCCCCTCCTTTCCCTCTTTCTCCCTGCCATCCCTCCATCACCACCACCTCACCACCTGTCCTCGCTTGCAACCCCATATCTCCCTCCTCTTTCCTTCTACAATCCCTCCACCACTATTACCATCACCACCACCACTTTGTTCTCCCTTACACCATGGACCCTCTTCTCTCCCTTTACCATCCCCCCCACCAATACCATGTCCTCCTCTACATCCCCTACCTACTTCTCGCCCCCTCCATCCCTCGTCCCTCCACCGATACATCACTATATTCCCGTCTACACTCACCACCACCCTCTCTCTCTTTCTCTCCCCAACCTCTCCCTTCTTCTGGTCTCTCCCCTTCCCCTCCCTTCCCTCCACCTTCTCTCTCCTTTCCCCCGCCCCCCCTCTCTTTCCCCGCTAGTATTCCTCCCTCTTCCCCTTCCTCTCCTCTCCACTCACCCCTCACCTGTCTTCCCACTTATCTCCCTCCCTGTGTACTCTTCCAACCTCTTCATTTTTATTTTCTGCCTTTTCCTCCTTCCTCCCTCTTTGTCTTTCCACAGTACGTCTTCTGACTTACCTCTTCCTCTCTTTGTTCTCCCTCCTCCTCCTCCTCCTCCTCCTCCTCCTC
This sequence comes from Birgus latro, assembly GCA_018397915.1. Classification (NCBI taxonomy): domain Eukaryota; kingdom Metazoa; phylum Arthropoda; class Malacostraca; order Decapoda; family Coenobitidae; genus Birgus; species Birgus latro. Next base: position 2,999 of record JAGKTI010030843.1, read on the forward strand.
CTCCTCCTCCTCCTAACTTCATATACTCTCTTCCCGTCATCTCTCCCCTTCCCTCCTCGTCGCCCTACTTTCCTTCCTCCCTTACCGCCGTGTCTCAAAGGAGTAGTAAGGGATTACAGGGGAATGCAAACAGCACCAGAACTATTGGTCTCATCTCTGTTGTTTGTTATAGGAAAGATTATAACGAAGTTATCAGTTGTGTGAGTCAAAGAGACGGACAGCAAGGAGGGAAAGCTCCTTCAAACCACCAATCCCTCTAGCCAAAGGCGATATGAAAAATGAGATGATTCGTGCTGCACAGAACTACTGTCAAGAAATTTTCAAAATAATGAAAATCTTATCCTTCCATGTTTTAACCTGCATGAGACTGTACTGTACCATCAAGTCAGCACTGAGTATGTACTGTGTACGTAACGCTGTTGTTTTCTGTTTGTGTCCTCCAGGCTTTGTACCGACGAGAAAAAAAAAAGTGGTAATGCTTTATTAAAGTGAACATGTTAAGCTGGGGATTTTTTCATCCCTTCACTGTCTCTCCATCTCCCTTCCCCAGTATCCCTCATCAACCTCATCTTCCTTTCCCAGTTACCTTCCACACTCCTCTAGTTCTCCCTTCGTTCCCACCTTCCCTCCTCCGCATTGTTTCCTCACCAAAATGTTTCTCCTCTTTCCCACGCCTTGAATTAACTTCTCCTGTTACGCCTAGCCTTCACTTCTCCTGTTACTGTACCCTGCATTATTAATCCTTCCTATTTCTCTCCCTCCGTTTACTCTCTCCACTTACCCCATCCTGCCTCCTCCCCATCTCGTCCTTGTGTGCTCCCCGTTATTCTTCTTTCTCCTACTTCTCACTCTCCCTCCCCATCATCACCGTACATTGCCCCTCCCTTTCTTCCCCTTTCCCCCTCCTTTTCTATCCTACATCTCTCTCGCTGCTTGTGTTTTACCTCCCCTTTCTTGCTTTATCCCCATTTCCTGCTCACCTACACCCATTACCACACTCCCCATTCTCCTTCTGTCTTCTCCCCTCCTCCCTGCCTTATGTCGTCTCTCATATCCTCTCTGCTTTATTTTGTTTCCCCTTCCGCTCCACATTTTACCCCCTCTTCTTTGTCCTCCATTTTTCGCGAGCTGTCAATCCCCTCCCTTCTTTCACTCGTATTTTTGCTGTCTCTGTGTTCCTCATATCCTTGGTTGTGTCCCCTCTTCTCCCATCTTATTTTTTCCCATATCTTTTCTGTTCTTTCGAGCTTCCATCACTCTCCCATTGCCCTCCCTCTTTCTTTCCCTTATCTTCACTCCTTTTTCCCTTATTCTCTCTCGTCCTACTTTTCACCTACTTCTCCTTCCAGTTTTTGTTTTCCTAAATTTCGTTTTTTGTCTTATCATTTCTCACTCTCCCCTCGTCATTCTACCTGCCCTTTTCTTCCCAACATTACTCCTGTTCTAGAACTTCCACTCTTTTCCATTTCATGTTAATCCTTGCTTACTTATGGCTTCATTCTCCTGTCATTTCTCTTTTCTCGTAAATTCTTCCTTCCTCCATTCTGTCCCCTCTTCCCCTAGTTCACTTTTATTCGAGCGTTCATTAATATCCACGTACCTTCACTTTAATCTTTCTTTACCGAACTTACTTTTTGTTTTCGTTTTTCTCTCTACCATTTTCCCATTATCTTCCCTTCTCCCTTCCTTTTTTTTTTTTTTTTTTTTACATTTTTCCTGCTTAACCTTTGCTTTCTTTTCGTACTCTTCATTCACCTGCTTTCTCATGTCTTCCTCTCCTGACTTTCCTTTTTGCCATAACATTTTTTTTTTTTTGCCACACTCTCCTCATCCCTTATCCTTCCAGCTGCACTCCTCTTCCTATCACATTCATTGTTTCTGTTTCCTCACTTACATTATTCCTTACTTATATTTTTATTTTTCATCCTTCTTCCCTTCTTCTTCCTCCAGCCTATTCGTTCTTTCCTCTCTTTTCTTAACCCCTTCATTACGCTGACACCTTCATCCGTATTATTCTTGCTATTTACTAACGGATTCACTAGCTTTAGAAGACACTGTGTGATACAAGAAAGTTAAATAAAGCCTACATTAATCCTATAAGTGTGAATGTGCTCTCGTAATAAAAATATCATATAGCGGCGGGAAGATTAATAAAGACATGTCGTTCTACAGAAATGGTTAATTTTCAAGCACCTTCCTTCTCATTTAGGAGTACATAGGAGTACATAGGAAAGCAAACAGCAACAGACCTTATGGTCCTTTCGAGGCTGTTTGTTGCAGAGTAGACTATGACTACAAGATCTAACTCTACATGCTGAAGGATAAGGATAGTAAAGCAAGAAGGCTCCCCCCACCTCCAAACCCTCCAGCCAAAACTGGCAAGAAAAAGTGAGAAAGACCACCATGCAGCATGGAAAAACTGACATGGAAATTTCATAGGAAAGACTGAAAAGGAAAAGCTACATTATATAATACATTATCTATAAGCTACCATTATGAATAACCTGAAAGAGAAAGTAGTAAAGTACAATGAATAATCGAATAAATAAATAACGCATGACACTATGTATGGGTACACTGAGTTGACGGGGCGTCTGCGGACGATGAGACTCTGTAGACATAACAACGTGAATACAGTAATCCCTTGGTCTCAGTTGGACTCTGCGAGAATTCAAAAGAAACAGATTCCTTCCCTACTTTCCCATTCTCATTCCCTCCTCATTTCTCATCATATCTTTTTCCTTACTGTCCTATTCTGTCATCCAATATGTAGCTGTATATTACTTAAACTTTTTCCTTAAATTTCGATGTTCAGACCTCCTACCAATTCTCCTACATTTTTACGGCCTAATTAAACTTAGTTCACGAAAGTGTAGGCAGGTCCCTAATATATGATAATTAATTTTAAAAACACATATGAGAACAGCGTTTGGTTAGGCTGCATTTCTTCCTACATAATGCAATGAGTAACAAAACAGAATGTCGTATTTAATTTCCCCATAATATGTTTCAATAAGTATGCAAAAAAATAAAAATGAGTGTTCACCTTTAACATTCATGATCTCCGAATTAACCCCATCACTGCAACGACGCCCTTTTTCTTTTGCTACTTTTCGGGGATTTTATTTAGTTTATGAGATACTTTTCGAACTAAATGAGTCATATAGCATTCATTGATCCATAAATACAAAAGGCATTTCCTAAGCTAAGCAAAATCGTCAGGAGACAGTAGTGAAAAAAAAAATCCAATTCAGGGTGATAATAATACGGCTCTTAGTACTGACTCCTAATGTATTCCTTTGTTTCTCTTTATTTTCACTCCTCCAGTTCCTCCTCCTTTCCTCACATCCCCTCTCTTGCCCCCTTCTCGAATAGTCTGTCTCTCCTTTCTTCCCTGTTGTCTCTTATACCTTTACCTTCTCTTTCCTCTCTTCCTCTCAAACATTCCTTCTCTTCAACCCTCATACATCCCTTCTCTCTTCTCTCCTCTGTATTATACTTCATCTCGTTTCTGTCAGATTTCTTGCCTTCCCATCTTCATTCTTCCTTTACTTCCCCAAAATTTCACCTCTTTTGCGTTCATATCTCACATTCTTATCTTTGTTCTTTATTTCCTTCTTATCAAATTATATATCTCCCTCTTTTTTTCTCTCTCTCTCTTCTCTGTTGTTATTCCCACACGCCTTGGATCATTTGCACATGTTTTCTCTATCTGTTTTCACTACTGTCCTCCTTGGCGCTTTAGTACGTACTTTCATCTCCCATTTCTCGTCTCTGCTTTTCCACCACGTCTTTGATCGTATTCACCTCCCTTTTCTCTTGTTTTTACTTCTCTGTTTTGTTTGCATTTCATCTCCTTTAGTTTGTGCTCCTTCTCTGCTGCTCTGTTAAATCTATCTTCATTAGTCTCCCTTTCCCTTGTTTTCTCGAGTCTCTACTTCCTTTATCATCAGTCCTTCTCCATTCTCCTTCCCCTCAGTTTCACCTTGTGTTGATTGTCCTTTACATCATTTTTTTATTATTTGCTATTCTCCGCTTTCATCCTGTCCCTGCTTTTGCTTGTTCTCTATTTCGTTTTTATTACTCTTGTTTCTCATCGTTTATCTATTATTTGTCTCATGATTATGTTAATCCCCGTTTCTTCTATTCCCTTCTGCCCTGTTTCCTTCTTTTACTTCATTCATCTCTCATTCCCTTCTGCCCTGTTTCCTTCTTTTACTTCATTCATCTCTCGTTTTCCCCCGTGCTTCTTCTCTTGCCTTTATCAAATAATTTCTACCTCTTATGTTCTTCACGCTTTCGCCAATAATTTACATTTTGTTTTTACTCATTCTCACTTTTTCCACTTGCTTCTAACATGCCTTTGATTACTCTTCCAGGGAGCGAAGCAAACGATGGTACTAGTAGGTAGTTAATGGGGTGTGCCGCCTTTACGACGCTCTGCACTAAAACTGTGTTATTTCTGAGATTATTACAGGTAAAGCGGATCCACATGCGTCTTCGGAAAGTCGCGTGTGTGACCCTTCATGTCTTGTCATGAGAGTCCAAAGCCCCTAAAGCTACAGTACGTACATTCTTAGGCAAATAGGATGACACGATTGTTCTTTTAGGTAAATTTACATGAGGAAGCTTGCCCGTCCCAACACGTCTCACAATTCAGGTGTGAATGCTTGTAACTTTATGCTTTCTTCTTGTTTTCTCATTATCCTTATGTACATCTTTCGCACTTTTTCCGTATCATCTGATTCTTGCTAAATTTCATTCCTCATGCTTGCACGCCACTTTTCGTATGTTCTTACTACTGTTACATCCTCTCAATTGTTCCTTTTTTTTTTTTGTTACATCCGCCAGGATTAGTGTTTGACTCGTTTTACCTGCCTGTTTGTCTGTCTCTTTATGTTTGGCTATCTGTCTGTCTGTCCGTCTCTGTTTGTATTTTGAAAAAATACTGTATGGAATTGTACCAAATTCTGAATAATAAATGAGGAACAATGGTAGAACAAATAAATTAATTCTGAGCGAAAAAAAAGTCAAATGCCTAGGTTAACGAATTAAAAAGAAAAACATGAGGAGAAAAAAAAATGCATAACTCAGAAACTTATACTAGTCCGTATTGGAGGTGTGAGCTTTCTGCTCACTCTTCTTATGCATTTCTTTCCATTATTTCATTCCCTGACATCGTTTCCTCTCAATACATTCTTTTGTTTCTGTCTCATTCCTTCCCTCTTTCACGCGATTCATGTTTTCATCACCAGTCATTTCTTCGTTTTCATTTTTTTTCTTAATATTTTCCTACATCTGCCACATCATTCCTAATCTCTTTCTTTTCTTCATTTTTTTTTTTCATATATTCTTATTCCAGCCACACCATTCCTGTTCTCATTCTTTCCATATGCTGCTGTCTTATACACTTCTCCCCTCACTGTTTTCCCTTTTCTCCCACTCTTGAGTCTTGTTTTATTTCCAGTCACTCTTCCTGTTGTTTTTCACATGTTTTTATATGTCATTTTTTTCTATTTCTTTTCCATCTTACGAGCATTATGATTTCCTTTCAACTTCTCTCCTTCTTTTCCAGTCCTCTTCAGCTTTTTATTTCCTCTCCTCTCTCCTCTGAAACTTATCTCCATTTACGCTCTTTGCTGTTTCTCTTATTTTCTTACTTCTGTTACATCATACCTACCTGTTCTCCTTGTCTTGTTATACTTTTCATTTATATCCTCACTCCGTCCTAACTGACGTTTACTTTTTTTTTCCTCGCCCCCTTTTCTTCATCAATTTCCTTTTCTTCTACCTTTTTTATTTTTACTTTCTTTTTGCTCTTTCAGACTCATCTTTTCTTTCTTCTTCCTTTTTCTTCCCATCTCTTCTCTTTTCTGCTTCTCATTTCTTTCTTTGTTTAACTCTCCCNAGAGAGAGAGAGAGAGAGAGAGAGAGAGAGAGAGAGAGAGAGAGAGAGAGAATCATGCTAGCTACTAACCACTGTAGTTGTGGACATAAATATCTACGCACTTCATCACGATAGATAACGAGACTGCGAACAAAAATTTGCGAAACCCAATTCTGCGATCTTCTGGATTCCAACATATTTGTCAGAATACTGTGCAAAGAATTTCATAACTGGCCGACCAAAACCTGGGGCGATATTCTTGTTCGCAGCCATATATTAAGTCGTCGCTATATATACAATACAGTTCGTGGTGTTCCCCCAAATATCAAACTTTTTTCGTAACATCTGGTGCTGTAAAATGGAGGAAACAGGCAAATCAGCTTCATAGGTAGGACAAAATTAAGTGGCATTGTTACTAAGTTGAGAAACCAAAAGAAAGGAATACAAAGAATGTGTCACAATTTCATGCTTCTATATAAATATTTTTGTGTATCTTAAATGTGTGTGTGTGTGTGTGTGTGTGATTTATGAACCGTGTTTGCATCTGCTTGTGTACTAATGCAAATATGGGTGTGCATCTCTCTCTCTCTCTCCCTCTCTTTGTGTGTGTGTGTGTGTGTGTGTGTGTGTGTGTGTGTGTGTGTGTGTGTGTGTGTGTGTGTGAGAGAGAGAGAGAGAGAGAGAGAGAGAGAGAGAGAGAGAGAGAGAGAAGAAGCAGAAGAATAAGAAGAAAGAAGACGAAGAACGTTTCCATCATCCACGTACCAATAGGCAAGAGAGAGGGATGGACGGGAGGAAGGGAAAGTGGAACAAAAAATCCTGCCTCTCTTATTGCCCTCTCTCGTCCACGGCAACATATCACACCCGATCTCTCCCTTTTCCCCCTCTCGATATGGTGAGGGAGAAAAAAAAAAATGATTCCGCCATTAATCTTGTCGGCCACTCCCCTACCTTCTTTGCGGCTCACCTCACGTCTCTGGTCTCGGAAACACCTCTGTATCTTTGGGAACTCATATAAAGTTGTGAGGAGAGAGGGGGAAAAAAAGGTGGCCGACTGATCAGATAAAGGTATTGGTGTGTAGGTTATGGTCGTGAAATTGGAGACATGTGACTGCTTCTGAATGTCTTTGTAGACTTTTTTGACTCTCTCTCTCTCTCTCTCTCTCCCTCTCTCTCTCTCTCTCTCTCTCTCTCTGTCCTGTTCGAGAGCTAATTCTGCTTCTGACACCATCGTTCCTTATTGATCATTCACTACGATGGCGCATTTCTTTATTATTTACCAAGCAATATTTTTCACTTTTGAAGAGACTTGTAGAATTATAGAGGTCAAAATAACGTTAGTAGTCGTTTAACCCCTTCAGTACGATAGTCCGCTCTCATATTCAGTAAAACCGAAAGCATTTGGCCACGAATGTGTATCGCCCGCCATCACACACACACACACACACACAAAGTAATCCTCTGGCAATCGGAGGCATACAAACGCAGCTTTGCCAAAATCGAATAGAAGTCGTAAAATTTAACTGTTTACTCCTACTGTGTTATCACGCTAGGTTTCAGGAGCTTCATGTCAGGGGTATTATGTGGTGAAGGTCACTGAGCATAACAGGCCTTTGAAGAATTTCCAATAGTTACCCGTTAAATAGCCATTCTCTTCATTGACGGCATGATAGAAATTGATAAATAATGGCAAGCTAAAAGGAAAAGTTTGAGGGTATCTTAACTTGCAAAAATCCTCTGACAGTCGGAGGCATATCACTGCAGCTTTACCAAAATTATTAACAGTCATATATCCCAGAACTCTGCCCACAGAGTTTGAATACAATTTGCCCACTTACTTTTGAGATATTTTGGGAACAGACAGACACATACAGAGACAGACAAACGCACACACACACACACACACACACACACACACACACACACGTACGAACGCAGGCGATTACAGTATGGCCTCGCTAGGCGGGCGATAATAAAATCATCTAGAAGCAGCGAGAATAAGCTAAAAACGATGTCACCATATTCAGTGAATAAAGGGAAATGCAACAGTTGAGTTTCATCGCTTCAGTACGATGACACCTTTTCTTCTTTACTCCTGCGACCACCAGACTATGCTATTCAGCTCAGAGAAGGCCTCTCGTAGTGAAGGGGTAAAATACTTTGAGGAGTCTGAAACGTAAGCAAGGTGAGTGTACGATGAAGCTGATGGGAACTTGAGAAGAGGGAAAACGTCGAACGCGGTTAAGGGATAAGGTGAAGAAGATCAGAAAGGAAATGTGTGAGGTGATGGATAAAGAATGTTAGGACGCCTGAGAACAATTAGGAAGAATAACGTAAAGAAGGACAAGGGGAAGGGGGAGTTCTGGGTTTGCCTGGAGAGAGGAAATTGATGGGAGAAGAGGAGAGTGAGAAGACAGAAGGAAGGGAGGGAGCTGATGGGAGAACAGAAAGAAGACCAAGTACGAAGTGGAAAAATAAAGTTGGAGAACAAGAGGGAGGAGGGAGTTTGTGGAAGAATGAGGAAATACCAAATGATATAGACGACTCGGTGGATGAGGACTAGGGGTGAGAGTGGGATTTGTTGGGAGAAGGAAATGAAGACCGAGAACGAGATGGCAGGACAAAATGTAATATGAAAAGGGTGAGGAAAAGTAACTGATGACTAGGCAGAGAGCTGATGTGAGGGAAAAAAGAAGCATAATTCGAAATCAAAGTGAAAAGGAACAGAGCAGGAGAATGGTGACCAGGGTTTGGGGGTTAGTGTTAAAGGGAGAAAGAGAAGAACACCGAAAATAAACCAAAAAGAATAGGTGGACGAACATAATAAGGCTGTAGGATTAGAATGGTAGGAGAAGCAGATGGAAGAAGAGGAGAAAAGTAAACTGAAATGAAGATGAAAGGATAAGGAGAGAAAAACATGAGAAGCTGGAGAAAGCGAGTTGATGAGAGAAGAAGAAAGAGACTGGAAGAAAAAGGCGGGTGAGGATACAGAGGAAGGAACGTTAAAGTGATGGACAGCAGGTCACTGGAGAAAGTGGAGAAGAAAGCCAAGGACGCGATATTGAAAAGGCTGGATACGAGTGGAGGAGGGGACTGGAGGGAGAGAGTAAGTAATGCGTTGTGACGGAGAGGCTTGACTTGCGCTTTTGTCTCGGCCACCCTGAATCAAGTCTGGTGTTTGGTGCCCAACGATACACAACCAGTTAGTTAGACAGATACTGTCACACACAAACATCTATCTATATACCTAGGCTGCTTCCCCCAAGAAAACCAGTAAGCCAGTAAACCAGTAAATTAAGAGACTGACTGAAGGATAAACATAAATAGGGTGGTAGATATGAATAGCTGATATTTGTAGATTAACTTTCTTACAGAGATGGATAGATAGACTGACAATATT
>JAGKTI010030844.1:0-12285 GCA_018397915.1 Birgus latro
TTTTATTTTTGAAGGCTCCAACATGCTTGCATGCATCGGCCTTGGTCACCTAATGGCGGCTCTCCATGCTGCTCGATCTTTGGCAGCCTCCCTGTTCAGTCCCTTAACCCTTAAGTCACACTTAATGACGTCATCCAATGTTTTTCTCGGTCTACCTCTCCCAACCCCACCCCCAATATTAACACTTCTCACCCTCTGTACCCGATTATCATCCCCCATCCTCTCCACATGTCCAAACCACCTCAGCCTACCTCTCCTCATCACAACACCAATACACTCCAGTCCCATCCTACCTCTCAACCCTTCCATCGTAAACCAAGCCCCCACAGGCCTTAAACGCAGGGACGCACTGCACATCCACCTAATCGTTGCCATTTCTGTACATTTAAACCTGCAAATATCCTCTTTATTTCCTGTCCAGGTCTCACTACCATACAGCATCACACTCCTAACACATGCTGCATACAAAAACCCCTTAGCACGTAAGAAGAGTCCTCTCAATGTCAGGAGAGGCAACAGCTTCCTGAACTTCTTCCAACCACTTCTCATCCTAGCAACCAAACTAACTCCAGCCCCACCTCCGGCACACAGCATGTCTCCCAAATAACAAAACTCTTCCACACACTCAAGCAAATTCAATCCTTTCACGTCTAACAATCTCCACCTGCTCCCCCCGACATGCCGCATACATAAAATCAGCATTATCTCACAGTCTACCTCTAATACCACTACATTTCTTGTGCACCCATTTATCACAAACACTACACAAGATGGAATTACTTCCCACACCTTTGTGGCAAACTGCATATGGCCACTCTCCCTCTCCTCTGATTGTACCACCACCAACGCTAGACATCATCACTATTGTTTTATCTGCATTTACCCTCAAGCCCTTGTGCCCCATACCATCTCTCCACTTCTTCAATCTTTCCTCAGCCTCCTTTCCATTCTCTGCAATCAACACCAAATCATCAGCATACAACATCTCCCGTGGGAGTCAATCTCTGAAGTCACGTGAAAGGGCTTCAAGTACCATGATAAACAAGGGACTCAAAACTGACCCCTGATGCACACCAACATTCACGGAAAACTCATCACTCAAAACTCCATTCACTCTTACCTGGGTGCGAGCACCCACGTACATGGCCATAACCACCCTAACCAGCCACTCTTCCAACTCTAGCTTTCTCATTGCCCACTTCACCACCTCTCTAGGGACTCTGTCAAAAGCCTTTTCCAAATCAACAAAAACAAAATATAATTCCCTTTTCTTTCCAATATATTTTTCCTGAAGCTGTCGAACAACAAATATGGCATCAGTGGTTCCCCTGCCTGGCATAAACCCAAACTGCATGTCATCGATATTCACTCTTTCTCTAATCATACTTTCCAGAACTCTCTCCAGCTCTCCCTATCACCAGCATTCCCATTCCCCTCGGGAGTACCACCCTGTTCGGGTGGTATATATGTATATATACAGTAAAACCTCGATATAACGGACTTCAATAGACCGGAATTCGCTTTTATCGGACTCGAGGAGCTACCGGACTAAACTCCTATACAGGGTGATTCACGAGTTTCTCCGGAAACTCTGGGAAATGCAAGCTTATGCAATTCTAAGCATAAAATACTCTATAAGTATAGGTATTTAATGCGATGGTTTACAAGTGGTGAAATTTTCAAATCTGACATGTGAATGTGAGGCGGCCAGGCTGGTGACAGTCTTGCTTTACATGCTTATATTACATGTGCTCTAATTTTGAGTAAGTTTCTTTCAGCGAGAAGATAATTTACCACTCTCAAAATAGTCAAAAAAAAAATAAGAAAGACAAACTATAAGCATGTAAACATCAGCAAAAACATCTGGAGTAAAGTGAACACCTGACTGAGAGTAGGGTCGTATAATCATACCAGTGACCTTCGTTCCCTTCCCATAACTTAACTGTGTCATGTCTCCATGGTTGTTCAATCTGTACATGGATGAGGTTATAAAAGAGATACAAGGATGTTGGAGCGGCCCTAGTGAGAGACGGCAGTGTTTGGAAACTCTCTGTGCTATTATTTGCAGATGATACTGTGTTGTTGAGAGAAGACGAAGGGGAGCTACAAAGCTTGGTAGATGAGTTTGGGAGAGTGTGTAAGAAATGGAATCTAAAGGTGAATGTAGGGAAGAGTAAAGTGATGGTCTTCGAGAGAAGTGAGGCCAGTGAATGTACAGTGAGACTGTGAGACTGGATGGGGAAGATATGGAGAATGTGAGTGCATTTAAGTACTTAGGTAGTGTGATGAGTAAGGATGGAAGTCTGGAGGGTGAAGTGCTTGAAAGGGTGCAGCAGGGAAGGAAGGTTGCTGGTTCGTTGAAAGCAGTGATATGAAACGGAAGTGAGCATGGAAGTGAAAAAGTTGTTACACGACAGTACTGTGATACCAACTCTGACATATGGAAGTGAAGCTTGGACCCTGTTGGAAGGACAGAAGTCAAGAGTGAGAGCAGTGGAAATGAGAGGAGCATGTGGAGTCACATGGAGAGACAGACTAACAAATGAGGAAGTGAAGGAGCGTTGTGGAGTGGATGTGGACGTGATAGGAAGCGTTAGAAGAAACACATTAAGGTGGTCTGGGCATGTGGAGAGGATGGAGAGTGAAAGACTGACCAGAAGAGTGTATGTGAGTGAGGTGGAGGGGGGGAGAGGGAGGAGGAGGCCGAGGATGAGATGGAGGGATGGCGTGGAGAGGTACATGAGGGAGGGGGGTGTGAGTTGGGAGCGGGGTAGTGAAATAGCAGGGGACAGAGCGACATGGAGGCGATTTGTTTGTGGCCACCCCGTGCGGGATTGAGGCATCTGGCAATAGATAGACAGACAAACTAGAGGATTATGAACCAGGTCTTTAGGCTGTGAAATACACGCAAGTACGAGGAACACCAGAAAGAAGGGCGCAACGACCACCATAGGAGGAACCAACCGGGAGGCAAATGGCGCAACACCCACCCAAGGAGGAACCAACAGGGAGGTGGGTGAAGCACGAAGTGGTTCCGGGCATGACGTGACTACCTCCCCGACTCCCTTATGTCCCTCTCGCTCCCAACCGACGCCTTGCCAGGTACGCAGTAAAGTAAAACTTAGTATTTTAATTTCATAGGTTTGTCCCCTGTTAGTGGTGACTTCCTTTTCCTCCCATTAAAGTGGAGAGATATTCCTTTCCTCCCATTAAAGTGGAGAGAGATTCCTTTCCTCCCATTAGTGTGGAGAGATATTCCTTTCCTGCCAGTGACAACTACTGGTGATCTCTTGGCCATATATAACGCCATTCATGTCTATATCTTAATTCCCCCATGACAAGTTTCTAATTCACCCATGACAGTGATGATCATTAATGATGGCATGTCGCCACCAGGAGGTATTCAGCGTGTGATCTACTATGACAAGATGTGCTGTGCCCATATTATGATGGGACAGTCATTCACAGTGGAATGGCAGCACAAATAAGGATCCAGAATATGATTTAAAAGATAGTGCCCATGTTAAGACAGGACAGTCCCTCACAATGGGTTGGTGTCAGTTAATTATGCCCCAAGAGGTTACTTGCAGGGGGAGATTAATCACTAGGCTGAATAGCTCATGGTCAAGGCCCCAACCATGGATGGGGCCCATATCTATGGATAAATAAATAAACTGATAAATGATGAAAATTATAGTGACTGGCATCACACAAGATCTCATGATGGGGGCCCCCTCCCTGGGTAGGAGCCCCAATATTTGGTTTAGTCTACAGCTCCCAAGTAGGAGCCCCAATATTTGGTTTAGTCTACAGTCCCCAAAAGTTAATTTGTCGCTGTTTACATGGGCCTTATCCAAGGAGGATGTCAGTCCTCAGGACAGGAATGAAAATCCCAGGATGGGCTGGGATGGGATGACCATCTGTGTCCTGAGATGGCACCAATATATCTGCCCTCAACAAGGTAATAGAAATCCCAGTAAAAGGATGGGCTACTAATCTGAAGACTGGAATTGGTGGCCCAAGGCTAGGACCAACCCAACAAAGGTAGTAAGGGTTACTGCTGTAAAGATATGGGAAGAATGCCAAAAGCTGTTAGTCCATCACAGGGCTGAAGCAATGTTCCTGCATCCATGCCTGCCCAGGGACATTCCTGAGCTGTTCACAGGCGAGGAGATGGAGGGAAGTCTACAAAACTGTCATAGGGTAGCAGTGGCCAAGCATGGCAAAAATGAGACTGTGGTATCCAGCCTGTGGATAAGCCACAAGACAATGTTATCCACCCCTGTTTAAGCCACATGATAGTGCTATCAACCATGTGTTTAAGCCACATGATGGTGCTATCCACCCTGTGGTTAAGCCACATGATGGTGCTATCCACCCTGTGGTTAAGCCACATGATGGTGCTATCCACCCTGTGGTTAAGCCACATGATGGTGCTATCCACCCTGTGGTTAAGCCACATGATAGTGCTATCCACCCTATGGTTAAGCCACATGATGGTGCTATCCAGCCTGTGGTTAAGCCACATGATAGTGCTATCCACCCCATGGTTAAGCCACATGATGGTGCTATCCACCCTGTGGTTAAGCCACATGATGGTGCAATCCACCCTGTGGTTAAGCCACATGATAGTGCTATCCACCATATGGTTAAGCCACATGATGGTGCTATCAACTCTGTGGTTAAGCCACATGATGGTGCTATCCACCCTATGGTTAAGCCACATGATGGTGCTATCCAGCCTGTGGTTAACCCACATGATGGTGCTAGCCACCCTGTGGTTAAGCCACATGATGGTGCTATCTACCCCATGGTTAAGCCACATGATAGTGCTATCCACCATATGGTTAAGCCACATGATAGTGCTATCCACCCTGTGGTTAAGCCACATGATGGTGCTATCCTCCTGTGGCTAAGCCACATGATGGTGCTATCCACCCTATGGTTAAGCCACATGATGGTGCTATCCACCCTGTGGTTAAGCCACATGATGATGCTAGCCACCCTGTGGTTAAGCCACATGCTAGTGCTATCCAGCCAGTGGTTAAGCCACATGATAGTGCAATCCACCCTGTGGTTAAGCCACATGATAGTGCTATCCACCCTGTGGTTAAGCCACATGATGATGCTATCCACCCTGCAGTTAAGCCAAATGATAGTGCTATCCACCCTGTGGATATGTAGATATTATATAGACATTAGCATGTATCTCATAAAAACAATGTACAGGATGTAGTGTCTGATGGCAACATACACAGTTTCTCACTGGTATTGTCAATTCACAGGATGTAGTGTCTGATTTCACATGATATCTGTACACAGTCTGTTGTCCCAGACTATCAAGAATCCTTAACATACGAAGTTTTTCAAAATATCCTCGTAGTCCAAATAACCAAGAAATTCAAGACGTGGAAGTCCACAGGATATCTATCAGACACTACTACCTCACCAAACATCCTCTCCTACCTGTATATAATCGCAGCGACAAGCCCTTCACATCAGAATGGGGGTAGATAATGTCTGAGAGAACAATTAGGGCAGAGTAAGGAGAAAGGAGAGACTGGTTATCACGTTAAGCTCGTTGTAAATCACTAACAATATAACTGTGCAATAAAACTCAGTAACCCAAGATTGCTGTGACTCACCTCATTGATAATATGTCTCACGACTTTATTCTGGTTGTACTAAATAATCCATAATCGACTTCCCTACAAGTACCCTGTGGTTAAGCCACACAGTGCTATCCACCCCATGTTTAAGCCACATAGTGCTATCCACCCTGTTGTTAAGCCACATGTTAGTGCTATCCACCCTGTGGTTAAGCCACATGATGGTCCTATCCACCCTATGGTTAAGCTATGGTCACATGGAGGTATATTCAATTGTGGTTGGTGGGGGCACTCACCATCCACTCGCTCTTTGTAGTGCTGCTTTGGGTGTCTACCCTTTCCTTCCTTCCTTTTCTGCCTTACTATCCTTCATTCTTTACTCTTCCTTCTGCCTACGAGTGACTTTACACTCCCTCTTCTGTCTTTCTTTCCTTCATTCTTTCCTCTCTACAGTAAGAGACAAGCAAAATGGCTTCCTATACACCAGAAAAATCATTTACTATGCTGGGTGATAACCATGTAACCAGATTATGGCGCCTGGTGGTTTAGTGGGTAATTACGGCACTCCTTCAGACTGAGCTGGTGCAGGTTTATATCCAAGCGATGGTTTGGGTTTATTGCTCACGTAATGCCACTCAGGGATGACTGAGGCTGGTCACTCTCATTTTAAATGTCAGAACAAACTTGCCTAGCCCCAGGCTCCTACACTCCTCATGGGGCAACACAGGTTTGGATGATGGATGGATGGAACAGCAGTCAGAGGAGCAATAGCAAGAGCAATGAAATTCAGCAGGTGGTCGCATGAGTACTGTAGTTGTATCCAACCACGAAAAAAAGCAAATATTTCCGGATGAGTGCAAGATGAATGATCGCCGTTTTCTCTTAAGTTTTACTAATGCAGGCATGAGTGTGGAAAAAAGAAAAAAAGAAGTTATGAACCCCAGCCATGATGTTGCAAATCTGGTCATGTTAATGATTAAAGAAGTGGAATATGACTAAGAAATATCTGTGGATGTGTAAGTAGCATGTCAGAGAGAGAAATGAGAGCATCTGTTATAAAATGGTCAGCGAACTTAATTTGGATGAGCCAGAAACTATGATGCTGTGGATATGACAGTAAAACCGAACAGCTTGTCTTGTTTCTCGTATTACTAATAAGTAGGATACCAAAGTGGGGAAGTCAGTGTCCATGAGTGAGCAGCAGGCTGGGATGAATGCAAAAGCTGCTCAAATCAACAGCCAATGCATATATACTCCCTGCATGCTTTTCAGAATATTTATGTATTTCACGCATAATAATATTACAGTAAAACCTCACTAGAACGGACTAAATGGGGCCCAAGCCATTCCGAAAAAAGCGAAACTCCGAAAAAAGCGAAACTCCGAAAAAAGCGACATATGGAATTCTCCGTTAAGATATTTTCATACATGAAAAGCGTTATGGTCACAATCCTTCTTCACCCCACCAGTTCCTTCTAACTAGGGGCAAAATAACATTTGCCTCATAACATTTCTCAAATGCCACTACAAATAATTAACTGCATAACACAGTATAATTTTAGTAAGGTTTAGACTCGATAATGGCCATACGAAATACACACAGGAAGATATTTTCATACATGAAGTGTCGTGGCCTCCATCCAGCTTCACCCCAACAGTTCCTTTTACCTAGTGGCAATATCCCTTTTGAGTCTTAGCTTTTCTAAAATGCTACTAAAAACAATTTGTTGCATAACACTATAATTTAAGCAAGGTTTAGACTCAATAAAGGCCATATGTAACACACGAAAAAATATTCAGTATTCTCATTTATGAAAAGCATCATGGCCACCATCCTGCTTCACCCCCACCAGTTCCTTTTAACTTTAGGCAATACCCCATTTGCCTCATAACTTTTCTCAAATGCCACTATAAATAATTTACTGCATAACACAATAAATTTTAAGCAAGGCTTGGACACAAAACTCATAAAAAATATATATATATATACATAATTTCTCGCATAACCATTCCAATTCACTTGGCTCACTCTACTCTACCCCGCCAAGCCACCTTATCGAGTGTTTATCATCATTCAGCACTTGATGAAGGTTCCTTCAGAGCAAATCCTTCAAAATCATTACCCATTATCTTTAGGGTCATTGTCAAGGAACAGTGAATTATCCTCCTGACTGTCTTCACTGGCAGAAGATGAATTATAGATGGGGATTGGAAGTGTCATTTATACCTTGTGTGCCATGTGGTGTACTTAATTTTAAGCATTTTTCAAAAACTGTACTGTACACTATATACACCTTATTTTTTATGATCTTACAAACTAAAGATGTTCACTTTGTGTATTTCACTATCACTTGTCACCCTCAAGCAGTAAATCAGGGACTTCCGGGGAAATGATGTGGAGAGAAATGATTTGGGTTGACTAAGGCAGAACACAGGGGGAACTAGTGGCACCACCAGCCCATCACCAACTGATGCACGAACACACAAACCGCTCTCCGTGTGATTAATATCTGGTGTCTTGAATATATATTAATATTAATATTAATGCAAACCCCTTTTCTAATTTTTAGCATTTAAAAAGTACTTTATTGGCAAAACTTAATTTTAAACACTTCAAATACTGTACTGTACACTTTATGCACTACAATATGTACAATCTTACAAACTAAGCTATTCACTTTGTATATTTCACTTAACACTCATCACCCTCAAGCAGTATATCAGGGACTTCCAGGGAGGCCAGAGCATGGGGAAACAATAGTGACGTCGCCAGCCCACCACCAACCGACACACAAAAACACAAACTGCCCGGACAATAAGGCGGCCCCGGCCTGAGGTTAGGCAGTCCGGACTGCTTCTATCTTTTTTGGAATTTTACCAATAAATAAGAAAAAATTCTGGTTGGCTCCTTGACTCCAAAAAAAAGCGAATTCCGGTCTAGTGAAGTCATACTGTATCATATTATGTGATGAGTCAGCACAAAAATGAGCATCACAATTTGTGTAATGAATAGAACATTAGTAAATTAGCACATTTGACTCTAATTAAGGCCTATTCTGTTTGTACTTGGTGGTAGGTGATGGTGACCATCATCCACTCACTTGATGTAGTGCTGCTATTTCTTCCTTAGCCTTTACCATTCTTTTTCTGTGCCTGCCCTCCTCTCTTCCTATTTCTCCCATCTTTCCTGTCACTTCTTGCTTTTCTTTCCTCTACAGGTAGCTTTACATTGTGTGACAAGCCAAATGGTTTCCTGTAAGCCAAGAAACCATTTACAACGCTGGGTGGTAACCATATAATCAAACCATATGTGCTCCCTACGTGACAACAAGTGGCTTAGTGGAGGGTTAGTGCCCCTCCCCGTAAAACATATAACTCAAAGTCAAATGGCCACTCCTTACGGGATTATGGCGTCTGGCAATAGATAGATAGACCGTTTGTACTCACAGGCAGATCATGGGCAAAGCCTGATCTGGTTTGGATTTGAATCTAGCTTTTGCTTCTCTAGTTTGTGATAACAGAACAATAGCTGGTTGTATGGCCGATTTTACCCATGGTGGTTTTCCATAGCTCTGCATGGCCCTACTTGTCATGGATAATGATGATGATGATGAATTAAACTGTATGATTAATATTTTTGATGTACAATTTCATAGCAGATTTGAGGTATATGCCAAGTATAGCATGTATGTCTGTATGGAAGCTCAGAGGGGTAATCATCAAGGAGACACAAAATCACCCAATTTGACCCCCCCACCTCTCCCTATTATGTGATTTTTTTCCCCTGACTGTGTTTTTAAGTTTCAACGGACACCATTTTATGCACGAGACAGATGGACACCATTGTAGAATACCATTTTGGCATAAATTTTCCCTCATCAGTGGTTATTTATCCAAACCCAGCCCAGTTAATTCTAGCCTGCCCATACCCTGCCTACCCTAAATTATTGTAACCAAACCTAAATTATCCTAACCTAACCTTGACCATACCTAACCTAGTTTTGCGTAATGCTACCTATCCTAACCTATTTTAACCTAACCCAACATATATCCTAACCTAACAATTTTCCCTAATCTAACCTAAATAATCCTAACTTGCTGGCTTTGGCATGTATAAAATTGTGACACCATCATAATGCAGCACAGGAGGCTGGTCCATTTATTCCCCTGTTGTGTTGGTGGGACTAACTTAGTGGTTTATATGTGCAGATGTAAGGAACATTCAATAAATTAAGTTTCATGCCATAGGAGTAAGTTAATGGTTTATATCTGGAGATGAGGAACATTCTAGAAAGTGTGTGTTGTGCCTTGGGATTAGCTGAGTGGTATATATATGGAGTTGTGAGGAACATTCTAGAAAATAGATGTGATGCCACAGGATTAATGTTTTATGTCTGGAGATGTGAGGAACATTCCAGAAATGTGGACATGTCTTACATTAAAAATTTGTTCTTGTCATTGTTATTTATTTATTGTTGATTTAAGTGTGGGAAAATGTGAGTTCTTTCCCAGGCTCTAGAATGTCCTAGAGACAGGGTGGGGGGGGGACCATCGCACCCCGAGTTCAGTTTGTTTTTATATAGCAACGAACAGACAGCAGTACAGAGTGGAGAGTAGTCAGACAGACAATGAGTGTTAATCAGTGAAAGACAGAGTAGTCAATTAATTAATGGAGAGTGAATGAGTAGTAGTAATTGTTCCCTAGGCAGTCTGGCCGAACAGCCCCGACAGTGAATGAGTATTAGGGAGTGATGACAAAGGTAGTGTGAGAGAGAGAAAAGCCACCAAGTTTGGCAAGAGTACTTCAGCTGTGCCTGGAAGGAATAAAACCCTGAAATGTTCAGTGGCCTTTGCTTAATGTCCTGGCTTGTGTATTCATTGTTATCGACATATCAACAAACTCTGCAATGCAACAAACTGGAGTTGAGAGGGGCATACGTTTGGAGAGATGGAGACATATGGACAGGTTGCCAAAACCATAGACATATCTCTAGTAGATATACTTGCAGTGTTAGGAGCATAAGAGGAAGAAGAAGAGAAGAAAGATATACTTGCAGTGTTGAGAGAACAGCAAGAAGAACAAAGAACTTCAACCCTGTTACACACTTCCTGACTTTATATAACCTCAATATATATGAAGCCTCTTGCCTCACCTCTCTTAGCTGGTCAGTTAATCTCTCTATCTTACTGTAAGGCACTTCTTGTTGCTTCAGTCTCCTCATCTCCTCACACAGTTGTGTCTGCCCTCCTCGCTTCCTATTTCTCCCATACTTCCTGTCATTTTTTATTTTTCTTCTTTCCTTTTCAGGTGGCTTTACATTGAGTTACAAACCTATCGGTTTCCTGTAGGCCGGAAACCATTTACAATGTGTGGTAACTGAATGACTAACATATATGTGTTCCCTATGTGTTGACAAGTGGGTTGATGGAAGAGTTAATGTACCTCCCTTTAAAACTAAAAATATGAAAAAGAAACCTCGGACCAGGAATGACCAAAAGATGACGACTAAGGACCGAACAAAGGACTTGGTACAGATAGCTACATGGAATGTAAGGGGTATAAATGATGAGGTGAAAGAGAGATTGTGCAGGTGCTTGAGGGTGCAAAAGTGGATGTATGTGGATTAACTGAAACTAAATGGTGAGGTGAAAGTGTGAAAGGATGGGAGTATGGATGGGCTATATGCATGGGAGTAGGTGAGAATGAGAGGACAAAAGAAGGAGTGTGTATTGTGAGTAACAGATGGAAGGAGAATATAAGAGAGTATGGATCAGCTGGCTCAAGGATTGTGTGGGTAAGAGTGAAAGTTGGACTACAAATGTGGGTGATTGTGTGTGTGTATGTGCCAACGCAAGATCATGCAACCAGAGTGAGAGAAGAATTCTGGACAAATCTGGAAGTGTGCTTGGAAAAGTTTGAAGGGAAATAGAGAGTGTTTTTGATTGGAGATATGAATGGAAAAGTAGGGAATGTGAAGTTGCATAGAGTGGTTGGTGAGTGGGGTGTGCCTGCAGAGGTGGATGAGAATGGCAGTGCTTTAGTGGACATTTGTGCCAGGAGGGGGTTGGTGATAGCTAATACCCTCTTCAGGCACAAAATGATCCATAGGTATACGTGGTGAGTGATAAGAAGGGTGGATGGTGAACTGAATGAACGGAAGGCAATGATTGATTATGTGTGTGTGGATGAAAGGATGAGAAGGTTTGTAATGGATGCAAGAGTATACAGATGTTGGGGGAGTGGACTTTCAGACCACCACTTGGTGGTGGTCTGAATCAAAGTTTAAACAAAATGGAGAAAGAGAAGAAAGGAAGAACAGGAGGAACTAGTTCCTACAAGGAGGGTAGAAAAGTTACAAGAGGATGAAAAAAAGGCAGAATATAAAAGGGAAGTGGAGGAGCAATTGGGTAGATGGGGGACGTGGAAGGTGTGTGCAAGATGTTCACAGAAAAAATCTGTGCAGCAGGTGAGATGGTGTGTGGGGTGAAGAGAAGATGAAAGGGGGTTCAGGGAACATCATGGTGAACTGAGGAGGTGAGAGAAGCTGTGGCACAAAAGAAGAAAGCATAGTGAGTGGATGAAGAACAGGGATGTCGAAGAAGCTGAGAGATGGAGAGTTACAAGTATATGTACAGAGGGGGAAAGAGGTGAAAAGATTAGTAAGAGAAAGTAAGA
>JAGKTI010030845.1:0-12285 GCA_018397915.1 Birgus latro
ATAGATAGATAGATAGATAACCACCCGCTTAATACATGAGTCCCAAATATTATCATTTCCGCTGTGGGTCTTAAAGCCAAAAATAACACGGGCTTTACCCGGTTTATGGCGCCAAAAACCAGCGTTGGTGATAACACGATAAGCGACGGCGATGGGGCCGGGATAGTTTATCAAGCTGGGTTTATCAAGATCACGGGCGAACTATCAGCTGCAATGGTCCCCTCAATATTGGCCTGATAATACACTCCCCCACCCTCCTACACCCCAGGGACGGAGGGAGGCAAGGATAAGTGGGAGGGAGAGGAGGAATACTTGGAGGGGGGGAGGGTTTGGAGAGATGGTAGGAGGGAACACAAATTAACAAGGATATACTGAAAAGGGAGAGGGTGGGAGTGTTAGTAAAGTGAGAGGGAAGGGCAGAGGGACGGGGTGAGAGGGAAAATACACTGGTAGGGAGGATAGTGAAAGGGTTACCAAGGTTTAGGATATACTCAGGAGATGGTGGAGAGGAAGGAAAGAATGAAGGATGAAGAATGATTTATTCAAAGGGAGATGATGCGAAGGGGAAGAGAGAGAGAGAGAGTCCAGGGTGAGAAAGGCAGGGGATAGCAAAGTGAGGGTAAGGGATTAATAGTAGGGAAAGTGAGGGAGAGAGTTTTATTGGAAGGGAAGGGAGGGCAGAAGGGAGGGAGGGAGGATAAATTAGGAGGGAGGTAATGGGAGACAGAGGTACAGGAGAAACTAGGAGATAGAGAGAGAGGGCGAGGAGAAATTGGGAAAGGGAGGGCAGGGAGAGGAGATAGGAAGAGTCTGGGAAAGGAAAAAGAAACTGGCAGAGAAAGGGAGGGGAAAAAACAGGAAAAAAAAAAGTGAGGAGGGAAAAAAGAGAGAGACTAGGGACGTAAGGACAAACTGAGAAAGAAAAGGATGGATGGCAGAAAGAGAGAGAGAGAGTCGCAGGAAACACTCTAATGGAAAGATGGAGGGAAGGGAAGATTATTGGGATAGATAGATGATGGGAAAATGGTGAGAGACGGAGGAAAGGAGGTACAAATTAGGAGAAAAGGGGAAGGAAAAGGAAAACGAGAAGGGACGAGGAGAAAAGGGAGGATTATTGGGTGAGAGGGCCATGGATGGAAGGGAGGGAGAGATGGAGGAGCCGGGAGGGAAAAAAGGGAGGGGAGGGAGGGTTATGAGGCGATGAATGGGAAGGGAGGGTTTTATTGGAAGCTCAGGGGAGGGAGAGGAGGGGAGGGAGGGAAACATATGAATAGGAGAGGAGGAGGGAGGGGAGGAGGGGAGGGCTGAACAAAGAACTCCCGGTTATCACTGGTATTTTCATAACAATTTTCACCACAATAACCTCAACTCCATGATCTTCAATACTTTTTCCCCTCTACCTATACTTTTCTTCCCTCTGTTTTCCTACCTTCCATCAGAGGTACAATAAAAATTCATATCTTTTTTTTTCTAACATTACCCGGCTAAAGGTTTCTGTGAAGTATATTCGATCGTTTTTTTCTTCTCTTTTTCATGGATCACCAAGAGATCAATATAGTATACATAGTCTACCCATCACAAGTATACATAATTCTGGTTCTTTTCCAAACATAAGGATCAAAATATGTTACTTTTAGCAAAGGTCCCTGATAAATACTTAAACTTAATTTTCTTAAAACTGCCTGACTTCTGAGAACAAATTTGCACTCAAAAACTTATAAAAAAAAAACACACACTGCAAACCTGATCCAACAAGTAAATGACACAACCAGGTCATTACTGATAAAGATAACTGGGCATTTACTGACAACACAGAAACCTGTTAAAACTAATGCACAAAAAACCATACCTTTTGACATAAACCTATTAAATCATATAGCCGACGTAACCAAGCCCAAATGATGATAACAGACTCTGCTAATGAAAAAAAAAAAATGACATACAGAGCCGCTAATGACAGAGAACCAGATCCAATTAGTGACTGCAACAGAAGCCATATTCTGAGTGGCATGGGAGGCTGCGCACTACCTATTACTTATTGATATATTTTGCCTATTAGGACTGAACATTGTTTTGCGTTACCGACATTGTTTTATTATGGACAGTTTGTATCATTAACATAGAGGGAATGTTGAGGTGTAATAAGCAGAATAAATCGATAAGGAAGAGGTGTTACGTAATCTTCAACACCACTTAGAATACGACCCCAAATTATACCAATATACCGTGCCCACTTAATAAGAGACAGAGGGCAATAATGAGTTAACTACTATCCTAAAATAAGTGGTAGAAGTCACCATGATGGACCATAACGCAGGGAGTGAATGCCCTACGGGAGGTCCAGCTCACATTACCAGTGTGATAGGAGGGGGGCGGCGACCAGCGGGGTTGTAGCGTTCCTTTGTGGCGGTGAGGTGGTGGGGGGTGCGAGGGGTGGGTGGGGGCAGGAAGGGCACGGCATTGTCCTGGCCCCCCTGCCCTGGGTATGGCCGGCACTGTCCACACTATGTATTCGGCCAACTGATTGTAACTGACACTGCACGACTCGGCCAAGTCCCCAGATACGGCCGACATACCGATCTCGCCCCATACTACAACTCGGCCGATACTGCAGACTACGGCCGACATTGCAGAACACGACCGACGCGGCCGACATCGCAGATTATGGTCAACACAGCCGATACTGAAAATTACGGTCGACACTGAAGAGTATGGCCGATACTGCAGATTAAAGCCAATATTGCAGATCACAATCGACACTGCAGAACACGACGACATTGTAGACTTTGGGCGTGACTCCAGGCGACCACCAGCTGCATAATAAGGCCAGCATAGCACATTTACGGTCGATGCTGCAGACCACGGCCGAAACCGTAGATTTACGGCTGTCGTTGTAGAACTGATTTTGTATGTTTACGGCTAATTCCTCAGACTTACGGCTGATATTGCAGACCACGGGCGTAGCAGCAAACCTGTAGATTTTCAGGCGATTTTGAAGAAGTATCACGACCAACAATGCAGATCATGGCAAAAATTACAATTTACGGGTGACTTTGCAGATCCATGGTCAACGCTGCAATTTCACGGCCGATTATGCAGAATTACGGCCGACATTGCACTTATGGGCCGATCCTGGAGACTTTTACGGCCGATATGGCAGATTTGTGGCCGAAACTGGAGACGTGACCACCTGTACCCCAAAGTTATGAAGAGGAGGCGTGGTTGTGGCAGAGTGGCAGCTACTATGTACAGGGTGTGGGAGCATATCAGAGGGACGTGGTGGTGTGGTGATAGAGGGGCGGGGGGTAGTAGCCGCTGTGGTCACCCGCCATGGCGTGGTGGGAGGGCGTAGCTGACGACGAGGGTGGTAGGGGACTGAGGTAGCCCCCGTAGTCTTTATTCTCGGCGGCTATGATGGAGGTGATGCTGAAGGGGTGGGCTGGGGCAGGGTAGTTCTTGAGGTGATCCCCGTAGTCCTTCAGGTGACCCCCATAGTCTTTCAAGTAGGAGCCGTAGTCTTTCAGGTGCCCGTTGGAGTAGTCCTTCAGGTAGGCCGAGGCTGTGTAGTCCTTGAGGAGGGATGGGTGTAAGGGTGGGGCTGGGTGGAGTTCGTGAGGTGCGGGCGTGGAGAGGTGGGCGGTCTGATGGTGCTGTTGGTCAGGTTGCTGCTGTTGCTGCTGCTGCTGCTGCTGTTGCTGTTGTTGCTGCTGCTGGGTGTGGTCGGTGTTGTATTTCTCAGCTACCGTGACAGGTGGGGGTGGGGGCATCTGATAGGGCGGCTCTGGGGGCTCCAGTTTGGTGGCCGCCTCCAGGAGTTGGGTCATGCCGGAGACAGGGTCGCTGGGAGGCTGTGTTTGTGGCAGCTGGTGGGCGTGATGGGCGGCATGGGCGGGGGAGGCAAGGGCGGAGTCCAGCTTACCGGGATCGTGGTCTTCATGGTGCTCCTGCTTGGTGGCGGAAGCAGGACTGTGATGGGAGGCTGGGGTCGCCTGCTTGGTCTGTCGCAGTTGCTCCTTCTTCTCACACTTAAAACGTTTCTGGCGACGCAAATAGCACCCGTTTTCGAACATATTACCAGAATCTGGATGCAGCGACCAGAATGAACCCTTCCCTGGCTTGTCCGGCGTGCGTGGGATCTTGATGAAGCAGTCGTTGAAGGAGAGGGAGTGCCTGATGGAGTTCTGCCACCGCTGCTGGTTCTGACGGTAGTAGGGGAACAGGTCCATGATGAACTGGTAGATCTCACTCAGCGTGACCATCTTGTTGGGTGCGTTCTGAATAGACATAGTGATAAGCGAGATGTACGAGTACGGTGGTTTGGCGTGCGTGTAGGAACGTCGATACGTTTTGTCCTGACGTGCCCGTTGCAGTGCCGACGACACAGGGCTGTCCGGCTCCTGCAGCTCCCGCCCGTAGCCTACCATCTGGTTCATCCCGCCCATACCGCCCATCCCGCCCATACACCCGCCCATGCCGTTCATCTGCTGCATGGAGCTGTTCATGGGCGGGAAGGCGCCCATGCTGGTCATACCGGGACTCATGCACTGGCTGCCCATGCCCATAGCGCCGATACCGCTCATGGAGGATGAGAAGTCCATGTTAGGCGGGAGGCGCTGCTGGTAGGATGTCATGCCCATCATGCTGTTCATGCTGTTCATGGTGTTCATGCCGTAGGTGGCCTGCGACATGGGCGACACGGGCGGGGCGCCGGAGCTCATGGGCGTCATGGTGTCGGAGTACAGCTTCTGGGACAGCATGGCGGCGCGGCGACACCACACTCACTCACTGTACATTCCCGCCGCGGGCACACACGGTCACCACACCACACCACACCACACCACACACACCACACCACACCACGGGTCAACTGGCCTCGCTCACGCACAGGTCACCCGCCACTCTACGCCAAATTGAATGACCAAACACTTATCCTAATCATATGTGTGCCTTTCTCAGTTTAACTTGGTCTTGTTTAATTCTGTGATCAGCAAAAGTACTTGTAGCACTCGCAGGCAGTAATAAGCGCACGGTTGGCCCTAACCCTGAGTAAATAGTTTCATGTTTGACCAGAATATCGCGCCCGCCCCGCCCAGACCACCCCAGCCCCGCCCACGCCCTCATTGGCTACTGAGACAGGTGGGCGGGGGCAAAGTGAAGCAAATCCCGCCCAACGTCCGATTCAGCCAGTGATGCCACACTGGGGCGGGGCGTATTCTGACCTGGCCCCACCCCGCCCCGCCCCCCTACGGCTCAGCCACGCCGCCACCGCGCAGTTCTCACACGCTGCCGCCGCTGCCACAACGCCGCCACCGCCACACTGCCTCTCAGCCACACCACACTGCTCTTTCCACCACACTGGCGCATCCAACACTAATGCTACTACACTCCTTCTCTGCCACTCCACACATACTGCCACTTCTGCACACAGCCTCCACCACACTCCACCACCACCACACCAATCTGCTTTTTCCACCGCATTTCTTACCACACCACACTGGCGAATATATCACTAACGCTGGCTACCACACTTCTTTGCCGCACCACACTACTATATACATTTTTATACACTGTTTTCTTTACACCACAGTAGCAAAACCACACCACACCACACTCCCAGTACTGAATTACTAATTACTACACCATATTACCACATAACACCTCCATCTCACCATACTAACACTACTACACTACCTCCACCACATTATACTAACTTGTCACACACCACCACCATACCACACTAGCGCACAACACCACAGCACCACAGTAACACTATCAAACCACCACACCACCAGAATTCGTTGTAATCTTTCCCTACCACACCCAATTTTCAATCCCTTACACTATCGCTACAGTTACACACTGCCATTATCACACTACCGTACCACACTACACTGCCTCATAACTGTCGCTACCACACTTCTTTACCACACCACAATGCAACTTCTTTAAGAGGTCTCACCACACAACCATGCCGCTACCACAACAATTATTTCCTACCACATTATATTACCACAATTCTTCCCTACACCACACCACACTGTCACAATCACAGTTCTATATTATCCTGACACTATTTTCTTACCACACCACACTACCACTCCAGTAATCTTACCACACCACCCTTTAGCTGCCACTCCTCTTGCCCTCCACAAAACACGGCTACTACCAAACTTACTCCCTATACTATTGCACTTCTTCCATACCACACCTCACCGCTACACCTCCTTCCAACCACACCACACCACTGCAAACACACTTCGTCTCTTACCATACCACACAACCAGACCTACATTCCCACAACACTCCACATAACACTACCGCATCTCTCCTCAACCACACCACACTATCACACTTCCACACCATACCAGACTGGCATAATCCGTCCCTGCCACACCAAACTACCACACTTCTTCCATAACACATTAAAACTGCCATTTTTCTCTACCGTACCACACTATCACACTTCATCCCTACCTCACCACACTATACATTTCTCCCCTACCACACCACACCACCACACTTCTTTCCCACCACGTCTCTTCCCTACCACACCACACCACCACACTTCTTCCCTACCACACCATACCACCACACTTCTTTCCTACCACATCTCTTCCCTACCACACCACTACAGCTTCTTTCCTACCACATCTCTTCCCTACCACACCATATTACTACACTTCTTCCCTACCACACCATACAACTACACTTCTTAATTCCCTGCCAAATCACACTACAACACTGGCACCACCACACTTCCCTATCACACCACATTACTACACTCCCTACCCACACTACCACACTGGCATTACACGCTTCCCTACCACACCATACTACCGATACTACATTTATTCCCTATCTATACTACCACACTTCGTCCCTCCCGCACAATAATACCAAACACTTCTTACATACCACACCACTCCTTCCCTACCTCACAACACTACCACACTTCCCTACCATACTACATTACCACACTTCTTCCCCACCACAGTACACTATCACACTTCTTCCCGACCATACCACACTCCCTTCGCACCACACCACATAACCACACTTCCCTACCGCACCACACCACTACACTTCTTTCCCATCACATCACATTACCACACTTTCTCCCTAACACACCACATTATCACACTTCCTCACTGGTTCATACTAGTTCTAGGCTACCACTCCACCACACTGCATCTCCACCACAACTACTCTCTCCATCAAACTACCATTGGCACCACCTACTGCTATCACTACCACTTAACACCCACCACCTCGGCCGAAAACTCTACTACATACCTCCACTAACTCCGACACACACCACCACCCCCGCACACAATCACACACCACTTTCACCACCACACAACAAATCCATCATACTTCACACAACCTCAGTAATCCATCACCACAACTGGGCTACACTTCTATCACCACTTTTACCATATATCACCACAATCACTCTACACCTGACACCACCTCTATCAGAAATACCACCTCCACACTGCCACAACCATCTCCAACTTCAACCGCACACCACCTCATTTACATCACACACCACCTAAACACTAGAACCACCACGCACCACAATCGACATTTACAAGATTTTGCCATACCCTTCACTTGTACGCACCACACTTACGCCTACACCACACTTCTCCTCCACCACCATAAGCAACCTCCAGCTACACACCACACACATCACCAATCACACCACCCATCACCACATACCACCTCCACACCAGACTACTTCAATCACCACATACCACCTCCACAATTATTACCAATTCCACCAAACAACTGCCACACTCCCACTACCAACATAACTACCATCTCTTCCACGCACTGCCTTTAATACCTCCGCCCTCCTACCACATACCACCCACACACCACACACCCTCAGCCACACACCATCGCCAACACACCACCACACAAGCATTCATCGCATCCCAACCCCCTCTTTCAACCACCGCTACCACAAAAACTACCACCTCACCGCCATAAATGATAGCCACACACACACATACCACTATGCCACCACACCCCAGGGTCATCACACTTACACTTCCATCACCACTACAGCCTCACTCTTCTTACCACACTACAATCATCACACCACTCTTCCGACCACACTACAGTCACCACACCACTCTTCCTACCACACTACAACCATTACACCACCAACCACAATGCCACCTCTCACCACCACACCTATCTCACAATTATACTACCACTTCCACAATACTCAGCCTACCACACTACCAACACAACAACCACCACACCACTCGCCCTACCTCTGTGCCACCACATTACTCACCACTACCATCACACCATTCTCCATACCACACTGATCACCACAACACTCTCACAATCACAATACCATCACCACCCCACTCTCCTAACCACATTACCACCACACCACACCAATCTCCCAACCACACTCACGAACACACCACTCTCCCTACCACACTACCACCACAACCACCCCACTCTCCCTACCACACTACCAAAACCACCACCCCACTCTCCCTACCACACTACCACAACCACCACCCCTCTTTCCCTACCACACTACCACCACCACCCGACTCTCCCTACCACACTACCACCATCACCACCCCACTCTCCCTACAACTTTACCACCATCACACCACTCTCCCTACCATACTAATACCCTAACAACACACACTACCACAACCACCACACCACTCCCTACCATAAGAACACTCACACTACCACCACCACCACACCACTCCGTACCTCACTACCACAACCACCACACCACTCTCCATACCACATTACCATCACCACAACACACTTTTCTCCCAAACTACTACCGCGGTACCACCACACTTCGCTCCTTACCACACTACCACTACTACACCACTCTCTCACTACCACACTACACTGTCCCTCCCACACTACCGCCACCACACCACTCTCTCTACCACACTACCACAACCACCACACAACTCTTCTACACCGCTCTCCTCACACTACTACCTGACACCAATTTCCCTACCACACACTAGCCTACTTTCTTTACCACACATCACCACTATACTACTCCCTACCACAATACTACCATGCTATCACGATCACACTCCTCTCCCAACCACACAAACACAACCACACTCACACCACCACACTACTCAACACCACGCCACTTTCACAACATTGTCATTACCACACTACCTGACAGACCATTACCTCCCCTCCGTCACTGCCACGTCATTCATCTTGCTAAATACTCACCATCACCACAATCATCACCATACAGTCTTTAAAACTATCATCACCAAATTACCATCATCATCATACTGTCTTTAACACTACCACCTCCAAATTACCATCATCATCATTCTGTCTTTAAAACTATCACCACCAAATTACCATCATCATCATCATCAAAATGGTGTTTATCACCACCACACTACTATCACCGTACAGTAATCCCTGACACTATTACCACCACATATCATCATCACAGTCTTTGACATAATCACCACCACAGTCATCATACAATCTGGCACTGTCATCAACACACTACTCTCATCACACAGTCTGACACCAAACTACCACCCTCAACACTTACTATCTCACCACACTAATATCATCACCACTACCATTAGGCCTATACCATTGCTCTCTCAACACTCATCACCAGTCACCACGACACCGCCAAGCACTACATTTACCGCCACCTCGTCACTCATTACCACATAAATATCACCATGCACACTATTCACCACCACCACAACGCTCACCACCACCCTACCACCACTCACTACCATTACACCACCACCACCACCACCACCACCACACTATAATTTCACCACTACCACCATCACACCACTCACCACCATACTGTCACCAACAAAGAACTTACACTGCCACCACCACATCACTCTCCTTAACAATACTAACATCATCACTGCCATATCCACTACCATATCATCATCACTGCATCATCCTCATCACCACACCGCACCAAACTATTAGCTACCAGTAAAGTGCGTTCTGTGAGCGCGTACGAGCGAGCGAGCGTTTGTACATACGCCTATCATAATTTCATCTTCGTGTGAACTTTCAGCATTTCTGGTGAGATAGTTGAACAGTAACAGAAGAATAACTGAGCTAAAATATTTACACTCTCACTTTTTCTCTCTCTCTCTGGATGTGCATATAGCCAGGCGCCGTGGCATTTATCACAGGCGCAATGTTCAATTCTCTGCTCCTGATTTGCCGTGTCAAGGAACTGCGTCGGTAAACGCTTGGCTACTGATCGAATGGTAAAATCCAGAAATAGGGAGGTTATCCTTGCTGATTTCACCCTCTAAACATAGAGAAAAATGTTCATGTAAAATTATGAGCGTAATATCCACTGTTTTATTGTTAGAATTCATGCAAGAAAACATACTGTTACAAGAGGAAATCTTTTTAAATTAGATTTCATAGGAGAGCATGTAGCTACGTTGAAACCCTCGGTACATTCCCTTGGAAAGTTGGGAATCCAAGAGGTTTCTTTGGTCTCATAAGTAAATATATAGCTAAACGCAAAATTTACTGAATGTATCTACTACCTGCTGAAAAAATCTCTTCTCTATCTCACATAGTAGAAAAGTTATTAGCCTCTGAAAACCATGGCGGTCGGGCCGTGTCGTGTCGAGCGGCTAATTTCTCAGCTGAACGTAAACATCGCTTCGCTACGCTTGCTCGCTACGCTTGCTGCGCTCCATCGCTCGTAACCAGCACCAACACATCAACACCAATTTGTCACCACAACACCGCATCATTAAACCACCACCCTCACTATCCAGCTACCACCAAACTATCACCACCACTGCCACCACCACCAACTTCACCAACACACCACACCACAAATAAAACAATCATCCTCACCACCATATTACAACCAAACTATCACCCCCACCACCACACCATCAAACTATCACCACCACAACATACCACCACTCCATCACTCTCCACACCACACGACATCACTGAACTATCACCCTAACCACGACACCACATCACCATTAAATCATTACCCTCATCACCACACCACCACCAAACTATCACCATCACATACCACCACCACCACTCCACCATCAAACTATCACCAGCATGCCATTACCAAATTATCATTACCAACACCACCATACCACCAAACTATTATGAACAGTTCACAATACTATCACCAACACCAAACTATCACCACCACCACACCACTACCAAACTACCACCATCACTAATATATTAACAATCGTCACAATTACAGCCCACTAGTACACCACTACCAAACAATGGCCACAATCTTACCACAACCACAAAACAACTAAACTATCACCACCACCACCACACCACTACTGAACTAACATTAACACGACCACAGCAGCACGAAGCTATCACCTGCACCGGCATTCTTAATCTATCACCACCACTAACACACCACAGCAAACTATAACTTCCATCACTTCCACCACCAAACTATCACTACAATCATAATACCAAATTATCACCACCACCACCACCACCAAATGATCACCATCACCACATCACCAAACTAACACCCCTCCCGTAGCAAAAATATCACCCCTACTATCACATTATAACCAGAAGAAAAAAAGAACTATCACTTTTGTCTGTGTAATATCATCACACTCATCACCTCTTCTACCAACTTCCACACATATACGGCTCTAAAACACTACCACCACACTGATCCACACCACACTACCACTTCCTCACTACTACCATAACCACCACACAATCACTACCACTCAACTCTCACCGCAATCACCACATAATTGCAACAATTACTACCACCACCGTACCACAACCACAACCACCACATTACTATATAGTCATGCCAGACCATCATCACAACACAACCATCAGGATTACCGCACCACCACTACCACACCACTACCACACACTACCGCACCCTACCACACACTCTCCACAGCTATCAGTATTATCACTCCAAAGTACCGTACATAACCAACATACAGCAACTACCACAATCATCATCGTCATTATCACCACTACCATCATTACCACTTACATCATTATCCCGTCGCCTTCATCACCATTACCCAACCCTCACCACATCATCACCAATTAAAACTACCACATCCTACCACCATCACCATACCAGCCTCACCACATCATCACCAATTATAACCACCACATCCTACCACCCTCATCACATCATCACCAATTATAACCACAACATTCTACCACCCTCACCACATCATCACTAATTATAACTACCACATCCTACCACCCTCA